>BOPN01005027.1:52500-55000 GCA_017312705.2 Penaeus japonicus | reverse complement strand
ACGTCATAATTACCATTATCATCATTATCAACGTCATAATTACCATTATCATCATTATCAACGTCATCATTACCATTATTATCATTATCAACGTCATAATTACCATTATTATCATTATCAACGTCATAATTACCATTATCATCATTATCAACGTCGTCATTACCATTATTATCATTATCAACGTCATCATTACCATTATTATCATTATCAACGTCATAATTACCATTATCATCATTATCAACGTCATCATTACCACTATCATTGTCAACGTCATCATCACCACTATCATTGTCAACGTCATTATTACCATTATTATCATTATCAACGTCATCATTACCCTTATTATCATTATCAACATCATCAATACCTTTATCTTTATTCGTTTTAATATTTTTTTGTTTTATCATTATTTCGATTTATTGTGTTTTATTATTTCGATCTATTTTGTTTAATCATTCTTTAGCCATTATTATCATTATAGTTTTCACCATTATTATCATTATAGTTTTCACCATTATTATTATAATAATTTTCACCATTATTATTATAATAGTTTTCACCATTATTATTATAATAATTTTCACTATTATTATTATAATAATTTTCACTATTATTATTATAATAATTTTCACTATTATTATTATGATAATTTTCACTATTATTATTATAATAATTTTCACCGTTATTATCATAATAATTTTCACTGTTATTATAATTATAATTTTCACCATTATCATCATTATCATTTTCACCATTATCATCATTATCATTTTCACCATTATCATCATTATCATTTTCACCATTATTATAATTCTCATTTTCACCAATATTATTCATCGTTATTTATTTCTTTGTATCACTGTCACTACTATCAGTCATAGTAGTTTCAATATAATTATGTGTCACATTTATCATAGAAAAGAAACAAAATCAGTTTGTGTCGAGGCATTACAAGTAGTCTTTCTCGACCTCCAATTTCGACTTGCTTTCCTCCAGGAGCGTCGTCGAGGCGGAGGCAAATGAGGCGATCTCGTAGAAACATTCAAGGTGTTCGTGGCCACGCACAGTGGTCCAAGAAAGCCATTTCTTGGCCAAATAAGAAAATGTCCTTATGTTGTAAGAATATGGTAAATGGATGCCATACAGCGGATGTTATCATCAGTGTACTTTTTAATAATACGCAAATTGTCCATACTGAGATATTAAACATTAAAGTTTAATGTGCAAATCTTAGAAAAGTCATAAAATCGATACTACGAATGATATACATGCGAAAGCTTCACAATAGGATATTTGCATGTTTAGGTATCATATAACATATAACTTGGTTGCAAATTTATGAAATTTGTACATATAATAATATTATAAAAATAACACCAAATATATACACGAGATAGGTCGAGATGTTTGTCTGTGCATAGATGAACATTACTGCGAGAATTTAAACTCTCTGAAAAGCAAGTAACTAGGTACCAAAAACCGCCACCTTTCAATTGCGAGCACATTTAGTGTTGGAAGTTTTGAATTTCCCGCCAAGCGCCATTTTGTGGTGTCCCGTATCATCCAGCGAATGTTTACAGGCGCGTTTTCTATACCGTATGCAGGTGTTCACCTCCTTTGAGGTATCATTACGATTTTCTTCAATATTCAACATTCTTGTCCAAAGTATGAATTGTATGAATTGTATTAATATATCTGGAATGTAAATTACATGTATTTGCCAAATATTAATCATTATGTGTCAAGTTCTCATACGGTCCGATATTTGAATATTTTATTATAGTTTCCCCTATATTTTCTCGGAAATAAAGAAAACTTATATAAATAGTATCTTTAACAATTATTATTTGGTTGATGTATACCTTACTTATTATTTTTTTTCCAAATGGAGAGTCTAATAGATTTTCTTTTGTGAAGCGCGTGGCCGCGTTTTCTCCAAACGAGACCAGTGTGCCACGTCTCGCCTGCCATCGGCGACGGAATACACGTATGCACCTTCCAAGTGGGAGACACTTCCTTCTGCCTTATTTTCATTGTCGGACAAATAGTGCAGAGTTTCCATTATCTCTTGCATACACTCATTGTCAGACGCAAACACCTCTTCCTTCAACACCTCATCGTCGGCGAGGTCAGGAACATCACATAAATCGTCCACAGAACTTGTTCTTGGATTGGTGACGGTCTGAGTTGAAGACTCGGAGGATGACCGACGGACACCCCATGGCACCGGGAAGGAACGACTGGCGGTTGGAAGTCTGAGAGGCCTTCGATATCTTCCTGATACTCTGAACAGTGGCTTTACTCTGAAGGTATCCACTTTCAGACACTTTTAAACGTTTAGCGCTTCCATCTTCAGCGTCGCTCTCAGCCAGTAAGCGGCGTTTACGGCACAGGAAACCACCGGAGGGAAAGGAAGAGTGAGCGCTCCTGACATGTGGAATTGGTCGGTGAACAGCACCTTCGATCTGCAGTTTAAACGAAGCAGGATCCATTTTGGCAA
>BOPN01005027.1:45000-47500 GCA_017312705.2 Penaeus japonicus | reverse complement strand
TCTTTCTTTCTTTCTCTCCCTCTCTTTCTCTCTGTCTCTGTCTTTCATTCTCTCTATCTCTATCTTTCTTTCTTTTCTATCTCTCTCTCTGCTTCACACACACACACGTACGCATACACTCTTACTTTCACCCTCTCTCTTACTCTCACAACTCTCTCTATCTCCATCTCTCCCTCTCTCTCTCTCTCTCTCTTTTTTCCTCTCTCTCTCCATCTCTCCCTATATCCCTCTGCTTATCTACACTCACCTCTATTAAAATTCATTTTACTCCCTTCTACACCCCCCTTACTATAAACAATGCGTTTGATAACGGAGGATTTATAACTCATGAGTGAGAGCTACTTCACTTCCTCCAATAATCTCATATTTTATGATATTTCTTTATCCTCCATAATATTTCATGAGTTGATAATCAGGCTAACCCAATGACTCAGACTTGAATTCATTGAGTAAGTGAGTCACGTTGGTTCAGTCACCTGTTTTATTTGTGTAATTGTTTTCGATTATATAGCTCCGCATCACATGCTATTCTTTATTTGATAGGTGACCTGTGTTGATCAGCCTGAATCAATGACTTATGGAAATAAAAAGGTACGTGTGTACATACATGCACACACACACACACACACACACACACATATATATATATGTATATATATATGTATATAATATATATATATATATATATATATATATATATATATATATATATATATATATATACACAAAATATATTCACACACACACACACACACACACACACACACACACACACACACACACACACACACACACATATATATATATATATATATATATATATATATATATATATATATATATATATATATATATATATATATATATATATTCATATATGGATAGCTATATGGAGAGATTAGATGATATGGAAAGCACAAGTTTATGTTACACGCTCCGTTTTGTCTGCACAGCTTTCATCATGAAATAATTTACAGGTGATATAAATAGACATGCTACTGATGGTTTACTTTTTGCTGCTTTTCGTCGCATCTTTTCAAAACATGTTTGAAAATATTTTTTATTTACAATTAAATGTACACTTCCTTTTATTTCAGACTTGGTTTATGATTTTAAGACTGCACTCCTGACAATGACCATTCCCTAGCAAAAGATTTACAGCATTGAGCAGCATACACCCACATATGCAGCTCAGCATTGTTTGTATGGAATCCCTTGTTCAGTAACAATAGGTATCTAATGCCGAGAGAATCACAATGGCCAGCACTGGAACAAGTTAACTGATGAACCTGTAACCTTTCTTTCCTATTCAGTGAAATTCCTCTTTTCTTTAAATTCTTACATGAATTACTGAATCTCCATTGTTGAATTATTTTCGTAAATACATTTGTGCAGGTTAATTCTCGTAAAAAAAAGCCTGCGAGCTCCTTTGTTATCTAAGACGGTCTTCTATTTAAATCATCTTCGGAAATGTATGCTTACCTGCCTACTTATCTAGAGAAATGCCAAAATAATGAAGGTAAGAATGATAAGATTTATGAAAAAGGAAGATCTAGCCCTTTTGCTACAAGGCTAATTTCAAAACCGAGTAATGTTAGGTTATGGCTTTGGTTTGGTTTGTAGACTATGCAAAATTCATTCTTTTTTTTCAAAATCACTTATTTGATAAAGTAAGGTTATTTACCCTTTAACTGAAGAACAACTTATTTTTCAATGACGAAATAAGATAGTAAGAAATACAAGTGCTAATAATACTCATAACAAAGATGAAAATAGTAGACAGACAGCCGCGAAGATAAAACACGTATAAAACAGATACAAAAATACTACAATGCGTTTTCAAATTCTTTACCAACAAAAAGACATCAATATCATCACTAAATCTGCCTGGGTTCGCACGACCCAATTTCAAGAATGGGGGAAAGAGAGCGAACAGCTTGGCAATGTCAGTCTAGACCCATTTATTATGCATTAGCCAATCTGTAGAGCGTGAAATTAAGCTCAGCTGCTAAGGGCGTTTGCTAAGGGGATCGAAAATGTTTTCACACTTCAGACTAGAAAACTGTTTGTTTTGTTTTGTTTGTGAGTGTGTAATTAGGAAATATGCTTGATATAACTAGCGCATATAATCGTGTGTATGAAAATGTATTCATAAACATTCTTGCTGAGATGTAGCTCACTAAAGCTGGTGTGTTTATTAGGAATGAAATTAAATCGACTGATGCTGAATCTACAACAAATCGTTTCTCATAACCTGTTGTAGCATTTTAGTACTTGACGAAAATAAATATTTTCGTCCTTCATTATTCAATGATCCTCTCATATTCTTACAAAAGTATTGCTTTTTCTTCTAGGTATGTGTATATCATCGTAGTTTATTTCAGAGTTCATTGTGAACTCACCTTGACCCTATGTGACCTTTAGCAGTGCCGCTGACGCTGACCCTCAAATGACGCTGTGCAAATTGTCTCTCAAGATTGATCGCTACTTATTGTGTGGC
>BOPN01005027.1:0-10000 GCA_017312705.2 Penaeus japonicus | reverse complement strand
TCATACTCAGGGAATCATAAAGAGGGATACATTAAGCCTCTTTGTGGTACTGTCTGCTTAGGCTTCTAAAAAAGAGGCGAGTCTTTTTCGGATCTTGGCTATTTGTGTGTTTTCTCTCTCTCTCTTTCTCTCTTTCTCTTTCTCTTTCTCTTTTTTTCTCTCTTTCTCTCTTTCTCTTTCTCTCTCTCTCTCTCTCTCTCTCTCTCTCTCTCTCTCTCTCTCTCTCTCTCTCTCTCTCTCTCTCTCTCTCTCTCTCTCACTCTCTCTCTCTTTCTCTGATATATGTTTCATTATTCAGATTAAACGTGGATGAATATAATCTTTTATCTCTTATGCATTCTGTGATATTTTGTGATTGAATGAAACGTGACTTGCTTTAAGAATCGGAAATCAAGTGAAATTATCTTTATCTATGATATCTCTATGTAAATTTGTCTATGGGTTTCCTTTATGTTTAAGGACAAAGCTATTTAAATCTGATCTATGCACGTGGATAAGAATGTAGTGTATCTGAAGCAGCCAGGTGTTTTATTTTTTAATGGATAATCAGGTTATTCTTTCGCTTCGCGTGTACCATGTATGTGCACAAAGATGTGATCAAGATACGAGTGTTATCTTGAATTCTTAATGATATTTGTTTTGCGTTTGGCATTCATTTTCTTTGTAACGTTATTTTTTTCCTGTTCATTTGATGCTTTTATATTGATGAATTACTTTCCTATAGTTGATCATTGTTATATTCATATTATTCTTTAGTATATTTGTACATTTTATCTTCTTATCTCAATATTTTTTTCCAGAATCGATAGATTGAACAAAATCAAACCAGTAATAGAACACAAGAATATTATTTCGCCCTTTGGACTGCTTCGCTCACACTCAATATATATATATATGATTTTCCGCGTGGACGAGAACTGACGAGAATTAGTTAATCCGCCCACGAGAGCAATCGTTTTCCTAAACAAATTGAGGTAAACAAGTCGGTATGGTAAGGTGACGTGTTAATAATCCACCTTCATCCATCTTAATATGAACAAAGATCTACTCCTAATATATCCTCTTCATAAGCATATACAGTTAACTGCAAATCTATTGTTAATCTAACCAGACATTTATTCATCTACCATAACCATAATCAGAGTAGATAAATAAGATTTGTTTTACACTTTCCATCTTTGTTTACATTATTTTTACACTTTCCATCTTTGAACACAGACCAAACACAATTCATAAACTTTATTGCCTTGTAAGAAAAAAAAAAAAACATTTACAAGTGAATTAAACTGTATCATTTGTGCCTGTATGAACCACCTGGCGAAAGGGCAATGGTGCCTATGATTTATTGCTTTGATTTGCATAAATTGGAAATGTTCACAAATCGCAATTAATTCTGTTTATACCTCGCAAGTGTTGTTGTTACTACTACGGGAGAACCTCCATTGAGCTAGAAGGTACATATATAGCATTGAAAAATCTCTCTGACATTAGTACTAAGTGTAGCACAGCATTTCAGCCACACATTGATCAATTGCAGTGTTGATCAAGGCATCAAAAGGGAGTCAGATATTACGTAGAACTCCTGTGAATCTTCAACGTTCTGTTGTCAAAGGCGAGAATGGGGAGCTGAAAGAAAAAGAAAAACGGCGAAAAAGAAAGATGAAAAAGAATAATGAACAAACTAAGAGGAGTAAACAACAAACAAAGATGAATAAGAAGTTGATCAATAAAAGGAAGAAGGAAGAATGATGAGAAATAGGAGAAGATGAAGAAGGAAAAAGGAAGGAAATTTCTTTTAAAGGAAGGATTTTTTATTTTTTTATTTTTTTAGCAAGGGTGGGCCGTTGGTTGCGGCTGTGTTGATGTATGCAGATAAATGTATATGGCGGCACACTAATTGAAAACTCAAAATATGCAACACATGTTTTATACACACGTTTTTGCTGTTGTTTATGCCATGAGATATTTAGAATTTTCAGGGAGAGGGAGTAGAGAGATATAAATATAGATAGATAGAGCGAGAGAAATGGAGAGAGAGAGAGAGAGAGAGAGAGAGAGAGAGAGAGAGAGAGAGAGAGATAGAGAGAGAGAGAGATAGAGAGAGAGAAAGAGAGAGAGAGACAAACAGACAGACAGACAGACAGATATATAGATAGAGAGAGATAAGAGAATATATTTCATGTCCATATCCTCCATAACAATGTATACAAAGCTCTTCAGCAGCTTCAAATCCCTTTTGCATTTCTGAAAACACTGGCTATTCATTCTCTCACTTGACACACATTCTCTTTGAAACCCGTGATTTTTTTTGTGATATGTTTTCCAATAAGGTTCTCTCGCCCGTAAGTATTAAGTAAAAAAAAAATCGGTGTTGAAAGCACATACAGAGCAGATGCATACCATAAAATTATATTAGCTATGACAATGGATATTTTTTTGCTATATACTTTTGAGAAATATTGAGTTAGAGAGTATGTTCCTGTAAAGGAGAAATTGCAAGGATCTCTTGCAATTTATTCATCAAAGTGAGAATGATCAAAGTGCATGAATTCTTATCATTATTTTAGGGTGATATGAGCAAAGATTGTGAAAGCAATGATGGTGATGATATATATAGTGATGATAATATCAATAGTAAAGATAATAACATGAGGTCAATAATAATGATGGTAATGATGATAAGTATCATGATATCGATATTAATGATGATTATGATGATGATAATGATAATGATAATGATAACAATAATGGTGGTAATGATACCAAGCGTAATAGAAATTACATTTATTGTAGAGATCAGAATGTATCACTCTTATAGTAATAATTTTTCCCAAAACCAAAAAGGATTTGGTTGTGTTGGTCCGTGGCAGTTGAGCGTCCCTTTCTTTACCATAAAACCTATGATATGGAAGGAACGCGGCAGTCCGCATACTGCCGCTACCCCACTACATGCACGGATCATTTGTCCCCGAATCTAAATTATACTTTATGTATAATTTGCAAGTGTACCTCAAATTTGATCAAATATAATAATTGTTGTAAATTTAACATTATGTTAAACTTACAACAATTATTATACTTGATCAAATTTGAGGTACACTTGATTGCAATGATTTAGATTTACGAAAACATTATGTAGTTGAACGAATTCGAAAGATTTCAAAGTTTTGAACTCTGCAACAAACTCATTTGCATTGTCTAATTAGTTATACTTTTAATGTGGATGCTTCGCCCAATAGAACTATAAATAACGTAAATTATTCAATTTAAGTACTCATCCCATTAGTTTTTCCTTCCTGTTATTGAGCTCTAAAGAGGTGTCGATGCTTCATAGTCAAACTTCAAGACTAAGGTCGTGTGAATCATTAATAATATAGCTAGTAGTAGTAGTCACAGTAATAATTCTTCTAAAATCAATTTAGGCCACATGAGCATAATTTTTCACTGTACTGAACAGTCAGTGTCACTGTCAGTGCATGTAGTGGGGTGGCGGCAGTATGCGGACTGCCGCGTTCCTTCCATATCATAGGTTTTAGGGTAAAGAAAGGGACGCTCAACTGCCACGGACCAACACAACCAAATCCTTTTTGGTTTTGGGAAAAATATCAGTCTTTTTCAGTGTTCAGAGATCTAATAGGTTTAATTGACCAATTATCTAATTGAGGGAATAATAATGAATGGTCTCATGTGGCACCTACTACACTCAATCAATGTCAACAAGACAGATATCGTTGGATTTACGACGCTATCTTATGTGTGAGCCGAGATACGAGCGTTAATTGGTTTAATTGGCCAATTATTCAATTAATGAAATTGATGAAATGTTTCATCCAATAGCCAACGCAGCGATATGAAAAGCACTAAGAATTAATTTTGAGTTGAAACTGTTTTTTTTCAGACATTAAACGTCAAATACAAGTGGTGTTGTGTGTGCAAAAATCGGCTTACCGCGTGTTACTAATGACGTCACAAATACGTCATCAAAATAAGGATACTACCTCAAAACCAGTTATTAGCAAATTCGAGACTACAACCGACATCATATCAAAAGATGAAGGCCTGGGACATCCCCGTTCTCTCACATTAAGGTTTATCGTTTTAATGTTTTTTTGTGACTTTTCGGCGTCAAAATGGTTTAAAAATTCGCGAATATCTCAACAATACATGGAAGCCCTGAACGTTTTGACGGCATTTTCAGAAAGTACATTAAATTTCCAGCACCTGCGCTAGCATGATCATTTTTCCTATCTCGAAAGTTTCATATAAAAAAATTGAGTTGAAAAACGTCTATTTTTGGATAGTTTGATTTTGAAATTCGTGATTTTGTGACGTCATTATGACGTCATCACTGCGTCATCAGATGTTTTTTTTCAGGACAGTTTTTTGAAAGTTTGAACTTTCTTCTTTCCAATGCTGTGTTGCTAAATCGCGTATCTTTTATACTTCTCGAGATATATCATCACAAAAGAGGACCCACTTTTTGCTGACATTTTTTTTTTTTTTTTTTTTTTTTTTTTGCATTACACTTTTGAGAAATATTGAGTTAGAGAGTACGTTCCTGTAAAGGAGAGATTGCAAGGATCTCCTGCAATTTATTCATCAAAGTGAGAATGATCAAAGTGCATGAATTCTTTTAATTATTTTATGATGATATGAGCAAAGATTGTGAAAGCAATGATGGTGATGATAGATATAGTGATGATGATATCAATAGTAAAGATAATAACTTGAGGTCAATGAGGTAATGATGATAAGTATCATGATATCGATATCAATAATGATCGTAATGATGATAATGTATCACTCTTTTAGTAATAATTATCATAATGATGATAATAAAGATGCTTATGATACTAGCAAGATTGACAATGATATAACAATGATGATAATGATGATATAGATGATAATGATAATGAAGATGATAATGATAATGAAAATGATAATGATAATGAATAGATAATGATAATGAAGATGATAATGATAATGAAGATGATAATGATATCAATAACCATGATCATGATATCAATAATGGTGATGACGATATCATTTGTAATGATAGTGATAAGGAGAATAATAAGGACATGAAATAAGATGATAATAATGATGGTAATAATAAAGAAATAATGATAACAATTATTAAGGATTATAAATGAGTCAATCATTTATCAATTATGATAATGGTAATGATAAAAGTAATGATAATGATGCTACTGCTGATATTAATCATAATGATAATGATGATATTGATGATGAGGATTATAATGATAGTAATGATGATAATAAAAATCCTAATGATAATAATAATCATAAAGTAATGATGATGATGATGACGATGAAAATAATGATGCTAATGCAGAAGATGACGATGATAAAGATGAAAAGGATAGTGTGATGATAATAATATTAATAATGATGATGATAAAAAATAATCATGATAATGATAGTAAGGATGATAATCATAATAATGATAGTAAGGATAATGATTATAATAATGATAACAGAAAATGATAATGAAATAATAATGATAATGATGATAACAATAATTAATACAATAATGATTGTGATGATGATAATGATGGTAACGATGTTAATGATAATGATGATAATAATGATTGTGATAATAAAATCTTAATAATGATGATAATAATAATAATTGTGACAATAAAGTCTAGTGATGATGATAATACTGATTGTGAAAATGAAGTCCAAAGATGATAATAATAATAATGATAATGATGATGATAAATCTTCAGAGACTACCACATCACGGGATGTGAAAAGGTAATGAACTAATTTTAAAAAATGACAAGTCAAAATTATCATGAAATGAATTCGAGTTTCATACTGGGAAGCAATTCGATCGATTGTAATCAGTGTTGAAAGCATACCAAGTTTACTTTACGAAACCCATTCTGTAGTGAGGTCACCCTATACTTCCGTCGGAGTGAGGGAGAGACAAAGATGAAGATGGTGAGAGAGAGAGAGAGAGAGAGAGAGAGAGAGAGAGAGAGAGAGAGAGAGAGAGAGAGAGAGAGAGAGAGAGAGAGAGAGAGAGAGAGAGAGAGAGAGAGAGAGAGAGAGAGAGAGAGAGAGAGAGAGAGAGAGAGAGAGAGAGAGGGAGAGAGAGAGAGGGAGGGAGAGGGGGAGAGAGAGAGAGAGAGAGGAGAGAGAGAGAGAGAGAGAGAGAGAGAGAGAGAGAGAGGAGAGAGAGAGAAAGAGAGAGCTAGAGAGAGAATAAGAGAGAGAAATAAAATAGAAAGAGAGAGAGAGACAGAGAGGAAAAGAGAATGAAAAAGAGAGAGAGAAAAGATAGGAGAAGAGAAGAACAGAGGAGAAAGAGGAGAGAGGGAAGGGAAAGACCTTTTTGTAGTCATGTTCATATCGTACTTCCAGTGGAGTCTTTTTCAATGGGTTCATTATCAACTTTGGCATAATTTTTTCTCAATAAGAATCTCATTGAGTGAAAGAGGCTCTCAAAATCATTATCATAAAATCACCATAAAAAAGATACACTTCTCTTACTCAAGTTGAATCCCTCCCTAGGCTGTTAACTCGGGAAAATATTTTTTTATTATTATTATTATTATAGATTTTTTTTTTTTTTTGGAAAACTAAGATAGCTACCCCTACTAATTCGATTATGCTGGTTTTTCTTCGAAAATGTCTGAAAGTGCTTTTTAGTAATTTTTGAGAAAAAAAAGTATATTTTTCGCTGTAACTTTTTGCAACGAGTTGCAACGAGTTTACTTCTTGGTCAGTGTGTTTCTCTATTATCAATAAAGATTCTCTCAAAGTTTGAACCCAGTCTATTCCAGTTCCTGGATGTTATGAGCGAAAAGTAATTATTGACTGAAAAAGGCAAAAAATGCTGACTCATCGAAAAAGGCGCGGGGGTCACGCCTCACCCTTTATCAATATCTATTTCTTTTTCAAGCTAAGTTAAAGATATATTTCTTTTATAAACAAATCGTAATCTAAAAAAGAGAAAAAATGCCAAAAGGGCAGAAGTGCCACCACCACCAAGGTCAAGGTCACTAATTTAGCCCTCAGGAATGGTTTTAAATTTCGAATATTTAACTTTTTCGATTTTTCCCCTTTTTACCTAATACAGAGAAGCCTGTATGCATACTCGGGATAGGAATAGTGGGAGTGCGGAAAATTTCGAAAAAGTTAAAGCTAGTTTTTCCGACCATAATATTAATTCCGGGCATGACCCCCTTATTTGCTCCTAACTCTAGAATATGGCGTAATCGGTCCAAAACAACACTATTTTCGGTTTTTCTGTCATCAAAAACCCCAAAACTTGATTGTCGCCTTTGTACACTGACTTGACCCTGGCATTAGAATTTGGCCAATAACTCTAGAATTCTAGATTTTTGGGTCAAACCAAGTGGCTAACTGAAATCAGGGGCCCAAAAACTACCCGTGTGCCAAAAATGAGCGAAATCTGAAAACCTTTTTTTTCGTCTTCTCAGAGTCAACAGCCTCCATTGCATTTATACGAAGATCATATATACATACATACATACATATATATATATATATATATATATATATATATATATATATATATATGTATGTATATATATATACATATATATATATATATATATATATATATATATATATATATATATATGTATATATATATATATATATATATATATATATATATATATATATATATATATATATATATATATATAAATATATATATGTATATATATATATATATATATATGTATATATATGTATATATGTATATATATATGTATATATATATGCATATATATATATATATATACATACACACACCTGTATGTAAATACACATATATATATGAAAACTATTATCATTTATATTCTGAATTCAACATTTCTATGAACAACTGCTTTCCTGTAACTCCATAATCAACACAATACTCATACACACACACATACATTCGAACACAAATACAATACAATGAGTGAATTCTACAGTATTCACAAAAACTGATTGCCAATTATATTCAGCCAATCACACTGCAAGAGAGAAGAGACCAGGAGGAGAAGAAAGCAATGCATTCATCCTCCACTGACAAAGCATGACAACGCAAACCTAGTGTCACGCCCATTAGACAGAAATCGCACATGCGGAAGAATACAGGGAATAGAGAGAATGCCTGTTATTCCCTTTCTGTCCTTATTTTGTCTTTTATAGCTTACTCCTGTGAAAAAAACAGTGTAATAAAGTCCCCTATATGAGCTATTAGCAACGGTAAATATGATAATAACACAGACAAACATTTTTGGTAGCACTGTTAATGTTAGTAGTAGTAGTAATAGTAGTAATAGTAGTAGCAGTGGTAGTAGTAGTAGTAGTAGTAGTAGTAGTTGTAGTGGTGGTAGTAATAGTTCTAGTAGTAGTAGTAATAGTAGTAATAGTAGTAGCAGTGGTAGTAGTAGTAGTAGTAGTAGTAGTGGTGGTGGTGGTAGCAACGCTGACGAAAATGATGTAGTAAGAAGGGCAGATTTATTTTTTCTTCTAAAATCATCTATTGCACCCCTCTTTCCCAATAAGCATGTAGAGGACTATATCCTGAAGTTTACCTGTAACCGAAGAACAAAAAAAAAAATCAAATAGCTTTGATAAGACTTCAGTGACAAGTATTATAGGGAGTGAGAAGGGGAGACTTGCCTTTTTATTGATACTGAATTTCTAGTGGGCATTAGCCATCAGACAATACAATGGGAAACAATTCTATCACCTGTAGTATATGTTCAGTATGCTTTGATACATTCATATGTGTGTGTGTGTGTGTGTGTGTACACACGCACGCACACACACAAACACACACATAAACAGAAGAACGCAATTAATAATCTTTTCAACATCAAGAGGAGAATCACAAATGTTGTTGCCATGACTACAACCGCTAGCGTCCTGAGTTGAAAGCTGTTTTGCAAACAAATGCAATAGTAAACACGATTTGTAACTCTGATTTTAATGAATCAGAGTTGTCCTCATAACGACACTTAACCTTACGTCATTTAACTGCTAATAGGAGGTTCAATTTCGTTTTCTAATAAACCATATGAAACCTATTAGCGTTATGACTAGAGAAGGATGGTAGCAGTCGACAAAAAAAGTTAATATCTTGGATTGTGGAATCATTAATTAGCATCAAGATCTTTCTTCAACAGGGAAGATTAGGAAGAGGAGAAAGAGAAAGAGCAAGCAGGAGAAGCCAAAATAAGAAGAAGAAAAAAAAAAGATTAAAGGATGGGACCTAGGAATGGAAAGGAAATTGCAAAAATAGGAGAGAGAGAAAACAAGAAAATAAAGGAAGTTGAAAATAAGGAAGATAAAGTCTAGTTTTCGCCTTTTTTAGACTTCTTATTAACAAAGATTAAACATGTCAGCTAGTGTGTGTTGGTTTAAAATAATGTGTTAAGTGACACGGTGAATGGAAACACATACTATAATACGCTTATATATGCAAGTGTCTTTACGTATGTTATATTGTTTATCTTTCTTTTTCTTTTAATAGTCTCTAACGAAGGATAATACGAGACAGGTAGAGTCACAGAGAACTTGTGGGAATGAAGGAGAGAAAATGATAAGCAGACACACAAAGAGAAAGAGAAACGGTAAAAATAATTCATATATATGGACACCCGACCATTCAAAATATTGGACATAAGGTTCTTCTTAATCATCACTTTTCCCTTTTATATTTTCGTAATATTGATTTACTTTTCTCTTCCCTCTCTTTCCCTCAGATTTTGTTTTTCTTCATCATAAAATTCTCTTTCATCTAGATATCGAGTAAACACATTCGACATTTAAAGCAAACACACGGCAACTGTGAATCATTATGCGTAAAAATATTACACTTATCGGAACTTAATTATTTTTTTTAGATTGAAATCTATCTCAGTCATACTCCAGAGCTTAACAAGAACAAGCACACACTAACCCAGCTGTTGATGAACACTTGAATATATAAATAATCACACAC
>BOPN01005026.1:80000-92500 GCA_017312705.2 Penaeus japonicus | reverse complement strand
GGGTCCCGTCCCGGGCACCCGAATATGTTGCGAGCAGAGATTGATCTAATTCCCACACATAATATATAAAGGGATGATGTTAAACACGGTAGCTAAAACATTAACAATATATTATAAGTCAAGATATATATATATAACATTATTACAAGGGAGGCAATAATATATATATGTGCAGGGTGGCGCTAAGCCTATCGCAAAGCTAATAATACCTGAGCTAAAGATATATCAATAACCCTAATATAAACACAACACTAAGGAAAACACAGACAATGCACAGTATATGGAATAAGCTAAGTCACTAAAGGCACTAAACACTGACTCAACCTGGAATCCTGAGGAGGAGGTCTTCTCGACTTGAAGGTCGAACTAATTCTGTCTAAATCTATCAATGACCTATTTTGAGGAGGATACCGGGTCAGTACGAGGGGCAGCGACAATTCTTCTAATTGGTCAGGGAGCTGCCCGACCCGGCGGTGATTGGTCCACGTGGTAATGAGAGCAGGACTTTGGCCACGCCCTCCGAACGTGGGCATTCAGGACTGACCTGGAACTGGGAGACATTGTGTTTAAGTAACTAGAAATATTTAATCATTGCTTCGATATGAATTTTGAATCTTTATCATATACAATAATACCTTGATATCGCTCGTATTCATATATATACATATATACATATATACATATGTATTCATATATATATACATATATACATATGTATTCATATATATATACATATATACATATGTATTCATATATATACATATATACATATATACATATATATATACATATATATATATATATATATATATATATATATATATATATATATGAATACATATATATATATATATATATATATATATATATATATATATATATACATACATATACATACATACATATATATATATATATATATATATATATATATATATATATATATATATATATATATATATGTATATGTATATATTATATATATATATATATATATATATATATATATATATATATATATATATATATATCTGCCTATCTATGTGTATATGTGAGTGTATATGTGTATGCATGTATATGCGTATAAACACTAATGGACCCTGCTAAGATGACGAGAGGCAAATCAGCATGAACATATCTCCTGTTTCAGAAAAGCCTTGGATTCGCAAAATAGCCGACCATAATTCAGGTTCATATCTATAAACCTTTCATTTGCTCTGGGAAAATATTCCGAACTGTCAGCTCATTTCAACTCATTTCCATACATATACGTTGGTCTTATCAAGAGGGAAATCAGCTGATGCATGACTTTCATTGCACATGGAGATGCTGATGAGTTAAAGCCGCACACAAGAACCAGAAGGATGATATAACAATTCCCAGGACTATGTTATAGATAAAGCATAACATGAAAACAGGTATAAACAAAGGATGAATTCATGCGTCATGTCTCTCTCTCTCTCTCTCTCTCTCTCTCTCTCTCTCTCTCTCTCTCTCTCTCCCTCTCTTTCTCTCTCTCTCTCTCTCTCTCTCTCTCTCTCTCTCGAATATTGTCAAGAGTAAATCTGGTCCATGGAAATTTTCAGTAAGTACATCTTATGATGCAGATACAGAGGACCTTGCAGAAACGACAGGAAGTAAAGATTCATCCAAGTGTCAGAGAGATTCAGCTGAATGTGGGTATCCAGCAGTGTGCTGCAAGAGTGTTGAAGTACAGACTGAATGTTCAGAAGGATGTAAGAGCTCAGTTTCCCCAGCTGCTGCACCAACACAGACCTCCCCAAGTGTAACGAAGTGTTCAAAGCAAAAGCCTGTGAAAGGCCAGACCAACCTGATTCCTCCACCAGTGCCTCCACGAAATCGACCCTTGAAACCTGTTCTGAAGAAAACGGAAAGCATTAACTGGTTAGATCGTAGCAGCAGTATTGTTGACCTAAGAAACTTGTTCGAAGAAGTCAAGCAGTCAAGAGAGATGTTGCAAAAGTCTCGAGAATCACTAAATCGTTCTGGGGAAAGACAGTCACTAAGTGTATACAGCCCATTGTCTCGCACCAAGAGTGTAAATAACATGCAACATGTGGGCTTAAGAGCAGCACGAGATTCAGGACTGTCTCATTCTTCGTGGGAGCTTAGTGAGGCACGTACTTCAACCCCTCACCTTCATCCACTAAGAACAGTGAGCAGTGTCAGTTTTACAGAGGATGGACAGTTTGGGATGCATTCACATGCTCAATCCTTAAAACAAAGTCCAGCTGTGAGGAGACTAACAAAGAGGAGCCATCACCATGGTGTACATGAAGAATCTGTATATCATACAGTTCATACATCATCCCATTCCTCACCAACTCCACGCATCAGTAGATCTCAGCATCCTGAAACACTGCATACTCCCGCATTCCAGGATGATGTATACTACACCATTCAGGGTGGAACAGGTGTGACACAGCACTTCCAGTTGGAAGAGCACCGACCCTGGTACAGGATTAGACCTCGTTCAAGGACACACTCAAAGAACTACTACCCAACATCAAGCTCTAGCAGTGAAGAAGGCTTTGCAGAAGACGATTCCCTCTATGAACCTCTTCGAGAGTCCCCCACTATGACATCACCAGAGGCTTACAATCCCCAATTTGCATATGAGGTTCCTTACCCTTCTCAGCGTTCACCCAGATTCGCTAGCCAACTGTCTCATTCACCTCCGCATACTTCCCATTACCCTCTGTCACCTAGGAGTCCTATGCATTGTCATTCGCCAAGGTCTCAAGGCCAACCTGCTCATTCACAGCACTACTTTTGCCCGAGTCCTCAACATTCCCCACAATCCCCCCCCTGCCCTGTGCAGTCACCACCACACTATCCTTCCCAGCCCTACCAATACCCACCGACCTGCATGACCCTTAGCTATCCCCAATCTCCCAGTAGCCGAGCGTGGCCCCCGTCCTCAGCCCAGCTTGACATGGGCCACTCACACTCGTGGACCGTAAGTTCCCTGCACCTGGTAAAGTTTGGGATGCTCTGGGGTCCTGTCGCTGTCTGTGTGGGTTCCTGCATCCCCCACACCCTGTCCTGTCTGTCTTCTTCAACCTACTCTTGTTAAATGTCTATGATGGATAACCACAGAAAACATTTCATAAAACACCATCACCTGTTGATGAACGCTTCATACTGGGGCTGACCCAAAGCTCTGTGGTATGGGAAGATGGCCGTCTTGGTTTACTTCTCAGATGTAAACAAACAACCAATAAACAGACTGAATTTGCATGCACACAAGAGGGATTTAATTTGGCCAGTCTTCCTAACATACCATATCCTTCAAATTGTGCATCCTTCGTTCCCAGCGCTTTGGTAGTGCTTGCATAGTGATGGGATAATAGGCTTACCCCTAGTAGCAGTTCTAACCCACTAATCTGTTTAACAGGGACTTCTTTCTTTGCAGGTCAAGGTGTTTATTTAACTCACTAACAGATTACAAAATGATTGCAGTATTTGGCAGGACTTAGATAGATATAGAGTAGAGCACTGGTAGAGAATGCAGCTTTATCAATATATTGTGTGTGTGTGTGCGTGTGTTCGTGCGTATGTACATGAGTGCATATATGTATGTACAAGTGTGTGTGTTTGTGTATTCGTGCGTATATGTACGTACGAGTATGTGTGTGATTGAGTGCGTGCGTGAGTGAGTATATATATATATGAGTGTGTGTGTGTGTGTGTTATAGCTGAAACTGAAATTAGAATAAATGTGTATCGTTTTTCATGGCATGTAACAGTGTGCAGTAATCTTCGACCCCATCATCCTATTATGTGCGAAACACACGTGATGAAACATCAACCTATAGTTAACAAAAGAAGTGACATAGAAAATCATATACTATTCAATGTGTCATTTCCATCTATGAAATGGCAAGCTTACATGAGATTCACATCATCGTCTCAACTATGACCCCTTACACTAAAAAATAAAAAATAAATAAACAAATAAAATACTTAGAAGCGAAACATATATACGAGGTAGACAGATTTAATATGTAAAACACAATAACACTATGTTAAAACAATACCTAGATTAAGTATAGTTACAATTTTCATTGCATCACAAAAAATATTCAGTGTTGAATAAATAGATTGACTGTTTATGTTGATGTGACAAGATTACTTTCTCTCTTGCTTCCAGGTATTTTTTATTTTTTATTGTATATATATATATATTTTTAGACTGTTACACTTTTGATCATAAGTTTATCAAAAAGAAATTAACTTTCCTGTACCTCGATCGCCAAGCATCACGAAAAGTAAGAATAAACATCAGACGTTTATCGCTATCTATGGTAAGATATGTAATGTAACTGATACATAAGAAATAGCTTAGCTATAAGAAGACCGGAAGCGAGGGCAACGTTTCGCATACGTACGTAACATTGCAGAAAAAATCTTCAGAGGGAAAAAATCACATCGGGCGAATGAAACTCAAGATAAAACCAGTGGATGCATCCGGCAATCCTGATGGTCTGGGCGATTTATTTTGACACAAAGGTTTTTCTCTCCCGCCTCCGCGGCTGAGTGATGGCCATCACTAAGCTAACTTTTTAATCTCTGCAGAATATATCACTAATTAAAATGGATTAAGGAGAGTCAACGGAGATTTATACCGAAACATAAACTACACGGAATGTAATTAAACCGTTTTTTCCCCCCTCTCCCTTTCCGGCCGACTGCATTCTAGCGCTGGCGCCCGTGTAGACGTGAATCCATTTGTGTTCGGCCGTGTAACACGTGATATTCGTAGATAATTGGTTGACAGCGCTGCGGCCGGAGCTTTGAGAAATGAATTCACTCCATAGCGATTTGCTCCGTTGAAGCTGGGCTGGTGTATTAATATTGCGACTTTGATTTCTGGTCTATGAAACGTTAATCTGCTCTCGGAACAATATGATGAGCGGCTGGAAATTGTTCGAAGGATTCAACACAAAACGACGTTGAATTAAATGAAATGCTGCACTGAAATCTGATTTTAAGTATACCTCTTTATATTCATGAAATGAAAACGTGAATGAATACAACTGTGAACATACATACGTACATACGTAACTGCATGCATGCATTCATATATACTTGCATACGAATAGGTAGATTTAGATAGATAGATAAACAGATCGATAAATACATACATACATACATATAAATATATATATATATATATATATATATATATATATATATATATATATATATACATTAATATATATATGAGAGAAAGAGAAAGCATAGTATTTGAACAATTGATTTGCCTTCTGTTCTTACAAATCAGTTGCCTCTAATCTCCTTTGTGCCTATGTGATGCAGAAGCAATGCTGTAGGTTGTGCAACTAATTTCTCTTCTTATTAATATGGCTGACATGAGAATCTCGCTAACCTCCGAATCTAGCCGGTTAGAATTGCAATTTTGATTTTAGTCTGTTGAGATATGTGTTTATATGTCCGGGTGTGTGTATTATGTGTATGTGTGTGTGAAAGAGAGAGAGAAGGAGAAAGAGAAAGATAGGGAGAGATAGAGATAGATAGAGAGAGAGAGAGAGAGAAAGAAAGAAAGAGAGAGAGAGA
This sequence comes from Penaeus japonicus, assembly GCA_017312705.2. Taxonomy (NCBI): domain Eukaryota; kingdom Metazoa; phylum Arthropoda; class Malacostraca; order Decapoda; family Penaeidae; genus Penaeus; species Penaeus japonicus. Next base: position 86,899 of record BOPN01005026.1, on the reverse strand, counting down.
GAGAGAGAGAGAGAGAGAGAGAGAGAGAGAGAGAGAGAGAGAGAGAGAGAGAGAGAGAGAGACAGAGAAAAAGAGAGAAAGAAAATAAACTCGTAACCATTTTCCCGGGGATACACTTTTACTCTCTTACATTCTGCATAAAATTGGCAATTCACCGGGTGGAGTCTTTATCGTGAGATATTGCCGAATCTTTCTGAGCCTTACAAAGGAGAGGAACTGCGAACATGAACTTGGGGCAGAGGGTCTAGATCTGTTGTCTATTTCCCGGCAACGTTGAGTAGAGCTTCTATCAAAAGCTCCGATTTGCATGCGAGTTTTCCCATCTACTGAATGGAGGGATATGACTCCGGGAAACCAGCATGGCACCGTGAATGGCTATCATCAGCGAAACGTCGTCTGGCTGATTGAAGTTCATATGCATGGTATGATTTTTTCCTCTCTTTCTTTCTTTCTTCTTGTTTTTTTTTTATCGGGATCTTTTTATGCATGTGTAAATATAGATTGATAGATTGATATATAGATAGATAGATAGATAGACATACAGACTAATAGATAGATAGGTATTTGTGTGTGCATATTTATATATATATATATATATATATATATATATATTCATATATATATATATATATATATATATATATATATATATATATATATATATATATATATATATATATATATATATATATATATATATATATATATATATATATATATATATTCATATATATATACATATATATATATATATATGTATATATATATATATATATATATATATATATATATATATATATATATATATTTATGTGTATATATATATATATATATATATATATATATATATGTATGTATGTATGTATGTATGTATGTATGTATGTATACGTATATCTGTATATGTATACATTCTGTAAAGCCATCCGGAGTAAGCTTATACTATGTCCAGTCAAATTGTTTTATAGCTTGTCTTGATAAACTACGTTCACATACCTGTCCTCATTATATTTTATTTAGGAGTGTGTGATGAAAGATATAGATTTAACTCAAACTGCAAAGGCCTCTATATCAGTAGTAATACTTATAAAGCCAATATAATTTGCTTGCACAATGATAACCTGTTAAGAATTTAGATGCCTAAGCCCCATAGAAGAGACAGTATACCATAATATCAAAAATAATAGCTCTTTGACTACCACACATTCCTCCACATGACATACAGTGACCTGCCCCTTTGACCCGACGTCAGCAGAGGAGTCCTGACAGCTACTAAGACCATTACCTCCTCCCGAACTTCGGTATCAGCAAGTTGCCACTCGGAGTGAGCCTCCACATTCTTAGTCACTTGAGAGACTTAGGGAACGAACATTTTATTCACGTGAGCGCCTCGTCCATTCCATTGTTTTATTGGCTTTTCAGGAGAGAGATTAAGGTCATATCTCTCAAGGCCAAGAGACTGTATAATAAAAGGGAATTGAAAAGGCTCCATCACATTCTTCTGCTCGGTTCTTCGGGAGGAAATTGTACTGGATGGATTTATCGGCGAGGGTGTCTTATGAAGAGGAATATGTATTAATGTGGAAGGAATGGGGCACTACGTTGAATCTCGTTTGGTTTTCATCGTGACTATTTTTCTGTTGTAATTATTGGTATTGTCATTTTGTTTTCTCGATCGTTTCTGGTGTTAGCATCATCTCTGCTCTGCAGTTGCATTCTTATTGAATTATAATTGTTTTTGCAAAGTTTATCATTACTGTAATCACTATAATCAAATAATATCTTAATGGTATTGTTAAGTAAAGTGTTATTATATGCATATATGTCATTACCATTATCATTATCATTGACATTACCATTATCATTACCATTACCATTACTATTGTTATTATTATTATTATCATTATTATTATTATTATTATTATTATTATTATTATTATTATTATTATTATTATTATTATTATCATTATCATCATCATCATTATTATCATTATTATTATTGTTATTATTATTATTATCATTATTATTATTGTTATTATTATTATTATTATTATTATTATTATTATTATTATCGTTATTGTTATTATCACTATTATCATTATCATTATTACCATTATCATTATTATCCTTATCATCATCATCATCATCATTATCATCATTACCATCATCATCATTATTATCATCATAGTTATCATTCCCACAAGTATCAGTATCACTAATACTATCATCAATATTATCATTTCTATAAATCATATCATTATCATCATCATCATCATTATCATCACTACTGCAACAAGCCCAGATAAGCCTGTGAGGTGGTGTGACCCTGAGTGACCCTGCCTGCCACTGTGACCTTGCCATATCGTGGTGAGGGAGTGAAGGATTGAGGAGGACTTGCTGGACTGCCTCCACCACTGGGCTTCGGCTTTGATTTTTCTGTTTCGTTTTTTTTTTTTTTTTTTTTATTGTGTTTCGTGTTTATGATTGATGCTTTTCTTCGGAAGTGTCAGGGCGATTTCTCTTTGTTATGGGATATCACGTAGGTGTGGATGGAGGTGGTAATTGTATTGAAGGAACGGTGATAATTAAATGAAAGGAATTTATTCCATTCTCTCCTTGTCCACTGTGATTGATTTTACTTCACTTGCTTAAAATATGGATAATGCATGGATAAGGATAAGCCAGATTTGCGGAGCAGATGCTACCCCGGGCTTGTATGCACTTAGGCGAGCCTGCTTGTGTCAGCGTGTGCTGAGTCGTGAGAGAATGTGCCAACGAGTGTTGACTCGATCTGAGCTTGGTCCTTACCCAACGCAGTGCCCAGCTACGTCAGTAACCGCCAGGTGACAGTGGAAGCTCACGAGCTTGGGCGGGGCTCGATCTGCCGACCACGGGGATGTGAAGTCGACACGCTACCATTGAGCTACCAGACGGCTTGATAATGCATGGAAAACATACAAATACAAAAAAAAAATACAGAAATAGATATTTTACTATTGTTAAGTTAATACGAAATATGAAAATTGATTGAATAGCACATGATAATGATCCCTATTAGTCCTTGCTATGAATTAGTATTCCAGCCCACTCACATTAGTTTCTCGCACCATAGAATATTGGGCTTGCAACTTGCAACTTCAAATAATTACAAGTATACTGATTTGTGACACAATCCTAATGGTATCGCTACAATTGGTATTTTTATCATTGGTTTTGTTGTTTGTTTGTTTTACTCTTGTTAATATATTTTTAATCATTATCAGATCGACATTATCACTAAGTCACATCACTATAATCACTGTCATTAGCATTATCATTGTCATAATCATTAATATTACTACTATCATTAGTATTATTGTCATTATTACTACTACCATTAGTATTATTATCATTATCACTGATACTATCATTATAAATGTTACTATTATTATAATTATCATTGTTGTTGTTATCATCATTACTAATATGATTATTCTTGTTCCTGTTATCATTCTGATCATTATCCTTATCTTCATGATTGTAAAACTATAATTATCATCATCTTTATCATCATTATCATAATCATTATTTCATTATTAGTTTTGATATTATCATAATAATAATTTCCCTGGCTATTTTTGTTCTTCTTATTCTAATCATTATCATACAATTTGTATTATTGTTATCATTATTTTTATCGTTACTATCATAATGTTGTTAATGTTATCCTTATAAAAAATATTATTATTATTACTATTATCATCGTTATCATGTATGCCACTATCACCATCGTTGTTGTTACCATTTTATCATCACCATCATGATAGCCGTCTGATAGCTCAATGGTAGCGTGTCGACTTCACATCCCCGTGGTCGGCAGATCGAGCCCCGTCCAAGCTCGTGAGCTTCAACTGTCACCTGGCCGTTACTGACGTAGCTGGGCGCTGCGTTGGGTAAGGACCAAGCTCAGATCGAGTCAACACTCGTTGGCACATTCTCTCACGAGTCAGCACACGCTGACACATGCGGGCTCGCCTCTGTGCATACAAGCCCGGCGTAGCACCTGTTCCGCAAATCTGGCTTATCCTTATCCTTACCATCATGATTATCGTTATGATTATTAATTACTAATATCATAATAATTCATATCATTATTATAATTGTGATTGTCATCATCATTATTATTAACACTACCATTATTGTCACTTACATCATTATCATAAAGATTATCATTATCATCATTATCATGAATATTATCATTATCATCATTATCATAAATATCAGCATTATGATTATAAACATGATTATAAGCCTTTATCATTTTTTCTTAAGTGCTGTTATCATTGTTTGCTTTTCTTTGTTATTATTTTAAGCAATCATTATGATCACTATCATTTTTTTCGACCATTATCGTTATCATTATCATTAGTATCATCATCAGTATTATCATCATCATCCTTATCATTATTCTACATTTTCAACCAGCTGCATTTGAATAAACACTGCACCTACGTGCGGCATGTCAGGTCCTGAACTTAAATTGCTATGCATCTTACGAAAGATCCTTGCCGTGCTATGTATATGTATTTGATATTGTCTTGATATTCATATTTTCAAAGAAGTTTCCAATGTTATCTTCCTTTCGCAGTGAGAATGACTTCCTTTTTTTTTCTTTCCTTATCTTTATCCTTATCAATGCTATGTTTTTTACATATATTTCTTTTCCTATTTCTTTATCTGATATATTTTTTATCACAAGATACATCCACGTGTATAAGTTTAGGAGGTGAATTCCCTTTGTGCTTAGTGATGATATAAGGTCTGTTTGCACTGTTAAGTCCTATAGCATCTGCGCTTATGTGTCTATCTGTAAGTACTATTAAGTATTGCCTGTGTATCACTTTTAAATCACTTTTTAAATCATAACTTTTTAAATCCTTCGCCATTTCTGGTCCTCTATTGTTTCACGGATTCAAAAACTCATGAACGTGAAGCAATGGATACCATCTCGTCAACAGATAACAGGTACAATGTGGATTTGGCTAACAAGGATGATGCAACTCTTTTTCTCAGACAATGTGGTCGGCTTCCGATCCTGTTGGCTATGGGTCGCGTGGGTTTCTTTCCTTATTTGTACTGACGTTATCCAGGATCGTCGGCTTGCGTGGCGTCTCTTCAAGTACGTGGAGCAAAACTTTTATCGTCTCCAAACCTCTGAGGATCATCCTTATTGCTTGGTTGAATTCCAGGGATTTTCTTCTCAAAGTTTTCCAGTAAGTAGATCAGAAGTCTATAATCATTCCACCCTTACCCTTGTTAGCCGCAGCAATGACGATAAATTGTCTCAGCTGAGTTCCTGCAAGGCCTTAATATACCTGGCAGGAATGGCAGGTCCCCGTCCTTTGGCAGCGATGAACAAATAGGTCACAACTTCCTGCATGTATTATTTCTCAATAGTAGAAAAATCCTTGTGGTAGTTGGACTCAATTAAGTCAGCTATGTCATTTCATGATTAGGTAATCATGCACCACTTCAGACCATCCGCTTTTAGCCCAAGCTTCCTTTAATAATCTCTGATTTAATAATCTTTCAATTTGCGCCTTCTGTTGCTCGCCCTCTTTCTCGCTTCCGAGGACGAGGTTATGGGCTCCCGAAAGACAATTCCTCATCATCTCCACCTTGTCGATATACTCTCTAATATCTTCCCTTGGGTAACACTGAGCATCGTCAGGGAAAACGTCTTAGCCAGGTGCATGATATACCTTGCGACAAGTTCTACGATGCCATGATAATAGGAACGCCTGTTATAGAAACATTAGTACTTGACAACTGTTGCACTTATACATACCCCTGTGTATCTCGTGCGTGTTTATGCTTTGAGGAAGTAATACAGCGAAAAGACCTCAGGCATATTTCCTTTTTCGTTTGTGTTAACAAGCTTATAATTTGTGTCCACAAAAGTACTTTATTTATCGGCTAACAAACAACTTTATACAGCTAAACCTAACGTATATAGGTGTTGATAAGGTAAAAATGCCGTCAAACTTCATCTCGAAAATCTTGATCAATATGAAGTCCAGCCACCTCCAACTTCAATATTTTCTTTAATTATATCGAACACCGAGTTTACAGGGTTAAAGATGTTGGGACGGAGCTTTAAACTCTCCCAAACTTGCATGGCACTTCTCTGAATTAACTGACGAGTCCCTGCTTCGCCATCACCCCAGTCCCAACACAAGAATCCAGGAATTATCTATCGGGTTGATATCATACCCTTTGATTGGCCAGATCGATGGACGAATTTCTTGGTGTTGGTGTAACCACTGGTTTACAATGTTGCGATTATGGATGTAATTGGTGCCACTAATAGTATGGGTTCTATGTATGGGATTGCCACAGCCGTAACTGATAGTATCTGGATCTTGATACATCTCTCTCTTAATCGTCGACATCCTGCCTTGCGTAAAGACAGAAACACGGCAATATTTCTTCTTCTTCTTTTTTACCATGAGTTGGGCATATACTACTATGGCAAATCGAATCACAAACGCATAAAAGGAAGCAAATCGTGCGCCTACCTCTGAGGTCCGTTTACATAGGCCAAGAAAATGATCATCGTTATCGCTGCAACTGTGACGTGAACTCTTACAGAAGTAAAACCTGCAAGACATCACGCCGCTGCCACCAGATTTACGGCTATAGCGAATGACTACGAGCAGTTTGGTTACAGTGTGTGGAAGCAGAGTGAGCACGAGTGCCTGGGCAATGTGGGCATCATACGACAGTGCAGAGCATCTAGCTACGATTAGATAAACACACGATTAGATAAATCATAATATTGAAATCGAAAGATACGTTACGAAAACAACAAACAGTAACACCAACCACCAAATATAATAATTAAAAAAAAAAATACAACGTCG
>BOPN01005026.1:65000-70000 GCA_017312705.2 Penaeus japonicus | reverse complement strand
AGAGGACATATAAAGCTCTGCAAAGAAACGGTAGTCAGACGGAAAATCCGACATAAATGCATACGCCATACAGCCTGCACTGTATGTCTGCAATCAGTCAGAGTCATGTCCTTCGTAGAAATATACAAAGGACAGACGTCTATACATGAGTCCATTCGTCCCTCCCCCCATAAATCTATCCTTCCGTCCACCTGTCCATCCATCCATCTATTTATCTATCTATCTAACCATCCATCCATCCATCCATCCATCCATCCATCTATCCATCCATCTATCCATCCATTCATCCTTCCATCTATCCATCTATCCATCCTTCCATCCATCGATATCTATTATCTATCTATCTAACCATCCATCTATCCGTCCGTTCGTCCGTCCGTCCGTCCGTCCGTCCGTCCGTCTGTCCATCCATCCATCCATCTATATATCTCTCTATCCATCCATCCGTCCGTCTGTGTGTCCGTCCGGCCGTCTGTCCATCCATCCATCCATCCATCCATCCATCTATATATCCACCTATCCATCCATCCATCCATTGATCCATCCATCTTTCCAAATATGTATATGTACATAGATAGACATACATACATACGTAAATACATGTACACATGAATCCAGGCAAGTAGACATACATATATCCCTATATACATAAATGTTTTCATATATACAAAAAATAAATACAAGATTTAATACCTATTAATGGACCCACAAATAGATACATACGCTTTCATGAGTGCACATTTATGCATTAACTTACATTCGCATATACATACATACATATGAATACACACATAAACTCCTATTTACATACATGCATCCACATATCCATATAAACGCTGCATATACATTCGTAAACCAACCTATGTATACATATACATACAAATTACATATTTTCCTAAAAACATTCCAAAATAAACATGCTTTCCCAAACATATTCTCAAAGCATTCCTAAACACACACATTCCTAAAAGCACGTAGAAATACAAACAAACACACAAACACTCAAACATACAAACACACAAACACACACATCCATACACACCGACACACTGTACACACACACACACATACGTACATGACATCAATACATAGACACCAACGACAAACTCATTGAATTAAAAGGTTCCCTCGCATTACATTGAGCAAGACAATCAACTGGAAACTCACAATTGGGGGAATATGAAAAATGGAAAGCACAGTCAGTTAAAACTATCGCAACATATCACCCGCGGCATAATCAACCCGCGGCACCACATTCTAAAAAAAAAAAGAAAAAAAAAAAGTGATGCAACGCTGATTTCTCTTTTCAGTTTTTGTTCTTTATTGCTTTTAAAGTTATTTCTCCTAGCATTCTGTTAATTTTTCTTCTTCTTTTTTTTTTCTTTTTTTTTTTTTTTTTTTTTTTTTTTCTATTTCTTTTTCTTACTATGAAATCAAACCTTACTCAAACTCACTCTCTCTCTCTCTCACTCTCTCTCTCTCTCTCTCTCTCTCTCTCTCTCTCTCTCTCTCTCTCTCTCTCTCTCTCTCTCTCTATCTATCTATCTATCTATCTATCTCTCTCTTTCTCTGTTAAGACATAAATCAAGAGATGATTAGATAAATGACCAAGAACTCTTAATATATGCAATGGATCCAACAATGTATATGACATGATTTGAATGATGAGAGATTTTTTATTAGATTATATACCAACAAAAGCTAATATATTCTCTTTTTTCCATGTTTTTTTTTTTTGTTTTTGTTTTTTTTACAGCAAAGATAATAGTTTTATTTTTCTGCCTTTCTGTATTTCGTAAGAGAAAGAGAGAGAGAGAAAATATAAAGATTAATTATATCTTCTGTTTGCCTTTTTTACGTTTATCTCTCTTCAGGGAAACTGTGGAATGATATTGGATTAAAGTGAAATAAGAGAGTTATGCCTATCGATATGATGGTTTCTCAACTTCTTTTATTATCATTATTACTATTACTTACAAAGTGAAATTTATCAAAAGATTTTCATACCGGAATCATAATATATTTCTAAAATTTATTATTTTGTATAAATCATGATGAGTAGAAATATTGTTCTGGATTAGTACAATGATAATCACTATCATTATATTACCATAATTATTATTATCATTATTCTTGCTTGACCATCATTATTACCATCATTATCGGCATTATCTCTTGTTTGATTATTATTTTCATCATTACTATTATAGTTATCTTTATCTTTGTTGTCATTACTATCATTATCACTAATACTCCTGACTACTATTATTTTCATTATCATCCTCATCATCATTAAATCATTATCATCACCATTACCATCATCATTAACATTACCATTACCATTACAATCATCCTTTATATCATTATTGTTATCATTTTGATTTCATTATTTCATGATCACCATTAACACCATTATCATTATAGTTACGATCATCATCAATCTCATTATCACCATAATATCATCAATTTCATTGCTATTATTGTCACTGATATGATCATTATCATTATCATTGTCATTACTATTAGCGGAGGTTGCAGTAGTGGTAGTAGGGGTAATAGCAGTAATAATAGTAGTAATAGTGGTAGTAATAATAGTTGGCGCTGTTGTTATTATTGTTATTGCTACTGTAATAGTAATCATTACCATCATCATTATCCTTTATTTCTTAGAGCGTAACCTCGCTTCATGTAAACTATGAATCGTCGTTATTTTAGTCGAAATTGGGAATATTTTGGAAACTGGGAATCTTGATCTTTACAAGATTATTAGAAATCATGAACAGTGGATGGAGACACACAGAGAGAGAGAGAGAGAGAGAGAGGGAGAGAGAGAGAGAGAGAGAGAGAGAGAGAGACAGAGACAGAGACAGAGACAGAGAAAGAAAGAGAGAGAAAGAGAAAGAAAAAGAGAAAGAAAAAGAGAAAGAGAGAGAGAGAAAGCCAAATCTTAACCATGCCAGCCTATTGAATCACAGTGACTTCAAGGCCAACAATCAACGTGAGATTAGCACCAACCAACGGACTTCAAGCACAAAAGCAACTTAATTACACCTTGGGAATTACTGTGTGATGTTCCAAAAGGACGTTGCTCCTCTCAGGCCACGAGGCTTAAGTCGGTTTCCGTGTAAAACGTAAACTACACAGTAGGTGACTAAGCGTGGTTGCTAGTTCCTTTTTCGTTGAGTTCTGCTTGTGTAACCCTCCTGCATGGGTTTTGGATTTCTTGGTGTAATACTAAAGTTTCTATGATAATTCATAACTGAAGTAGCTAGTAAAAAGAAAAAGAAGAAAAAAAAGAAAAGGGATAGATGCACGCACGTACACACGTATATATATATATATATATATATATATATATATATATATATATATATATATATATATATATATATATATATATAAAGAGAGAGATGCTATTTTTCTTTGTCTAACATATTGTCCTTGGAATCGTTTCTTGTTAGTATAGTTAACCAAGTAAAAAAGAACTAGGTGCAAGCAAATCCTGTATAATCTTTGTTTGTTAACATTTGACATTTTTTGCAAACTTTTACTGAAAAAACAAACAAGCTTTTTCCTGTGTCACATTCTTTGATGTATATTTTCTCGTTAGAAGGAAAGGGGAAGGCGAATAAAGAAACTGTATATTTTACTCGTTTCATCAAACATCATTTCGTTATCTTCATTTTGTATGTGTTTGTTTGTTTTACTCTAGTTGATGAATAGTACGATATGGGAAGGAACTTTCTTTATTAACAATTTTGACATGACCAACCTTAACCACTTGAATTTTTTTTTTTTTTTTTTCTAGGTCTCTACTGTATTTCCACAAGGGCAACAAATTGAGAAGGAGGAGAGGCAAGGAAGATTAATCCTTGCCAAGTCTCAAAGGACACAGGTCAGAGTTCAAAGGAGCGCTGTCATCATGACCCAGAGCAACGCATTACTACAATAGTCGTGCCATGACTGTCATCATCCAAATGAACAAGAACCATCATTTCGTTTTGTTTTCTGTTAATTTCAAAAGCAATCGTTTTTGAGATTGGATTGAGGTCCGTTAGTATAGATTTTTTGTGCTGGTATGACCATTTTGCAAACAGTTTGATCCTTTTATTACCTTACACGAAGAGGAAAAATGTTTTCACTTTATTTCTTTGTATTTGATGTTCAGATGATTTGGCATTTAATGGCTCTAATCAATTGGAAAACTATATTACAGTTTTTAGAGCAATGTTTCCAAAGGAAATTCTAACATCAAATAATACTTGTCTATTTTCTGCTGTTTCAATCCATTCAGTATCTCTCTTTATAACATTCTCTTCATTAGTAATTTCCCTATTGCTGAATGATATTCTAGGTCTTATAAGTGATCGGGGTAATCATTGATAGTGTAACCTTCTGAATAGCACATTTTATTAATCATGAATAGGTATCATTTTAAGAACAATGGGAAATCCATCGAAGAATATCAAACTGCGATCAAAGCCTTTACTTAAGGGTGAAATATTCATTGGTTTTCCTGGAAATAAAACGTTTCTTTTGTCACTCACGGTTATTCATCAATTCAAGTGCTTTTTTGGAGTAGTAAAGAAAGACCCAAGATAAAGACGAAGACGGAGATAGGGACAGGAGAAGAAAAAGAAATAAAAAATAGATACAGACAGAGACAGACAGTCACACAGACATCCTAAACCTTGTTAACCAACTGAATTACGGCGACTTCAGAAGCTAACAATCAGCGCAAGATTAGCACCAACCAATGGATTTCAAGCATCAAGACAACTTGATTACACCTTGGGAACTACTGCGTGGAGCTCCATTTAGGCCGTTGTTCCTCATAGGCCACGAGGCGGAATTCAGTTTGGGGCCAAAACGTCAACGCAAAATCAAGAGATTTAAGATAGGTGGTGTATAACCTGTCTTCTGGTTCCTTGACGAGTATATATGTCCTTGTATGACCTCTATGGTTATCTAACTCCGTGGACCACAATGTTTAAGACATA
>BOPN01005026.1:57500-60000 GCA_017312705.2 Penaeus japonicus | reverse complement strand
ATTATTATTATCCTTATTATTATTATTATTGTTATTATTATTATTATTATTATCGTTATTATTGTTATCATCATTATCATTATTATTATCAATGTCCTTATCATCGTTATCATCATTATTATCATTATCATCATTATCATAATTACATATCATTACTACTACTTCTATTTTTATTGCTACGACTACTACTGCTGGTACAATATCATTTGCCGTTCCTTAATGTCGGGTATGTTATGCATTTGAAGTGTCATCACGCTATATTTCCAGTTTCTTTTAATTCATTTAGGTGTACAATTACTACTACAGAACTGGTAAGTATTTCACCGTTTCATACACAATGTTTTCGCCGCCTATCGGTAAATATGCATAACAAATTGCTTTTTGCAAGAATAATAAGGACGGCAGCGTTTAATTAAGCATTTACACCGCGATTAGAGCAACAGGGATGTCGATAGTGGAATCGTACGTAAGATAGTATTCTAGGACTTATTATATTGCACAGGTATTGCACGTTGATAGTGTACACTTTATGTAGGATAAACACCAATCATAAACAACACTTGCGACGAGTCAGAAAGAAAGCTACGAATATCAGAAGAGACCATGAGACGAAACTCATGGTGGATGAGTGGAAGGCATTGCCATGGCGACCTTGGAACACCAAGTTTGATTGACGGGAGCTGATGACGACCACGATGGCGACACTAATCCACACTCCACCGAAGTTCTCCACTTGGGATCTGTGCGAAGTGGAAAAAAAAGGCTGGAAAGTGTGGATAAGCGCGTTTACACTTTCTTTACGCATGACTAAATCGGAAGAGGCTGACAAAGGGAAAACAAGCGGCCATGAAAGCGCAGAGATTATTTAAGAGATTACCATGAAGCAGTTTATTATTAAATGGAAAGCTTCAGCTGAGGCTTCAACAGAGCATTTTTGTTTTACACTCGCAGACAGGGACATTTTGAATCAGGAGATCCACTTAGAGTGAGAACAATGACTGCCACATTTGATTTGATTTGCAAACATTATTGATGATCAAAATGTAATAGCTAAATGAAATTCATAGATGGTGAGAAAGACTTGCTAAGGGAAGGGAATCTTACCCTTGAGAAATGTAAGGTTATTACAAGGGTGTGATATGATAGCCGTCAAATCAGCTAATTAAAAAATGAAAAAACAAACACTAACGCTAGATTTCTTCTAAAAATAAAACATATGCCATTTTCTAATCCTGACAAGGTATTCCTTTGAATACCTTTGGCTTCCTCTGAACAAAGAAAATGGAGAAGAAAAGATGTAAAGATAGATGAAAATGCAGATGGAGGAAAAGAAGGGACAAAGAAATGGAGAAGAAAGGAAGGGGGAGATAAAAGGAAAGCGAGAGAGAGAGAGAGAGAAAGAATGAGAATGAGGAAGATCTTGAAAGAGAGAGAGAGAGAGAGAGAGAGAGAATGAGAGAGAAAGAGAGAGAGAGAGAGAGAGAGAGAGAGAGAATGAGAGAGAAAGAGAGAGAGAGAGAGAATTCTAAATCTTGTCAACCAACACCAAAGACCAACAATCAACGTAAGATTAATAAAGACTGCAAGTACACCTTCAGCACACAGTAGGGTGGAGTTCCATAATGGACAATTCTTTACACAACAACCAGAAAAATCTATCTGTTTACTTACACCGGGAACTATAACTCTCACAGTAAAAGAAAAAAAAATCCAAAAACAAATTAGCACACACGGAGGTAGAGATATGAGTATATGTATATAATCAAGATTCGCCCGGCTATATGGCATCGTAGAGTGCCAGCTTACCCGCCCTTTAATGTCATTTGTGAAATTGAAATTGGTAGACCGCTAAAGTTTATAACTTGCTATGAAGGGGCGAGGTTGGGGTTGGGATTCTGGGGAAAAAATGCGTTGTTGCATTTGCCATCTTTGCGATTGAGTGCCAGCTTCCCTATTGCCTTAAGTAATGAATTCATTGTAGAGAGCGCAAGGAAGGTAAGATTTTCATGATTGTTATTATTTACCTGCTTCATAGTGTCCAGTATAAAACTGCCAGGAAAAGACACATGAAAGCAGTGAACAATAACACAGCTATCTGGTAGCCGAGGCATTTGAACCTAAGATGACTATACTGGACACAGAAACACACACACACACGAATGCGTAGACGTGTGCGCGAGTGCGCACACGCGCGTATTTGTGTTTATGTACATACGCATATATATATATAATATATATATATATATATATATATATATATATATATATATATATATGTATATATATATATATATATATATATATATACATATAGTATATATATATATATATATATATATATATATATATATATATATATATATATATATAAATTTAACATACGAAAAATAGATGAAGCTCTGCTTTCCGGCACCAGCCATAACAAAGAGGAGGCCTGGTATAGGGAAAAATCAAATGTATGCAGTAAAGAAACCCAATGGAGAGGTGACATACAATAAAA
>BOPN01005026.1:20000-47500 GCA_017312705.2 Penaeus japonicus | reverse complement strand
AATATTAATGATATAGATGTTAATGATAATGAATATTGATAATGTTAACAATACTGATAACTATAATGACGATGATGATGATAATAGTAGTGATGTTAATAACAGCAACATCAATGAAAATAATACTGATGGAGGAGGAGGATTATGATGATGATGATGATAAGATAAAGAACAACCACAACAACAAAAATAATAATAGTAGTTATCATAATGATAATATCAATAGTGATAATCATGATAATTTTAATTATAATGATAATAATAGTAATAATAATAGTGATAATGCCTATGATATTAATATTGATAACAATGATGATGGTAATGGTAGTAGTAATCATAATAACAGTAATTATGATAATTAACATAAAAAACAATAATAACAATTATCATAAAAATAGTAATAACAGTAATGATAGTCATAATAATAATAACAAATAATTATAATGACACTCGGTCGCGTGACATGAGATGAAACCTGAGGATTTATGATGTCATTTGTTATGAAACGCTTTCTTGTGAAGATAAGCGGCAGAAAATTAGCCTGAGCGAAAGTATAGATTACGATCATTATAATAATTATGATTATAATGATAGTAATAATGATGAAGATAGTAATAAAATGAGAATAATCAGTACAGGGAAGATGATAATGATTATGATGATAGTAATAATGATGAAGATAGTAATAAAATGAGAATAATCAGTACAGGGAAGATGATAATGATTATGATGATAGTAATAATGATGAAGATAGTAATAAAATGAGAATAATCAGTACAGGGAAGATGATAATGATTATGATGATAGTAATAATGATGAAGATAGTAATAAAATGAGAATAATCAGTACAGGGAAGATGATAATGATTATAATGATAGCAATAATGATGAAGATGGTAATCAAATTACTGATACAAGTAATGATAATGATAATAAAAACAATAATAATAATGATAATCATGATGATAATGATAAAGATAAAAAATGATAATGATAACAATAATGATGGTAATGACAATGATAATGATAACAAGCAATACAGGAGATTGATGGTGAGGCTGAAACTAAAAGCAATACTGCAAAGCAACAAATCATTGCAGACAAAGTGCCTTCACTCTCCTCATTCGTTATTTTATTTATTTATTTATTTCATGAATTTAATGCTAATGAAAATACATCGCAGTAAATGCTGAATTACAATTTACACACTTAATCAAAGAGTATGACTCAGGAGTTCACTTAATGTTAATCCGATACTTATTGGATTCAAATTCTCTTCATCTGGTTTGTGTGGATGCGACTCCAGGTGGATACATACCGGATTGATAAAGGTAACACTCAAAGGTGACTGAAGGAAGTGGATATGTGGATATATGAATTCGTTTGTTTATTGTTGATAGCATTTATATATATATATATATATATATATATATATATATATATATATATATATATATATATATATATATATATATATATATATATACATATATATATATATATATATATATATATATATATATATATATACTATATATATATATATATATATATATATATATATATATATATATATATATATATATATATATATATATATATATATATATATATATATATATATATATATATATATATATATATATATATATATATATATATATATATACATATATATATGTATAAATATATACATGTATTTACTCTTCTTTTTTTTTCTTTCATTCCCTTTTCTCTTGCTCTTGCAATCTCTCTCTCTCTCTCTCTCTCTCTCTCTCTCTCTCTCTCTCTCTCTCTCTCTCTCTCTCTCTCTCTCTCTCTCTCTCTCTCACTCTCTCTCTCTCTCTCTCTCTCTCTCTCTCTCTCTCTCTCTCTCTCTCTCTCTCTCTCTCTCTCTCTCTCTCTCTCTCTCTCTCTCTCTCTCTCTCTCTCTCTCTCACACACACACACACACACTCTTTCTTCCTCTCCTCCTTTCCCACTTACTCTCAGTCTCTTTCCCTCTCTCCCTCTAGCACTTGGTCTTCTTCTCTCTCCAACCACCTCTCATTCTCCCACTCTTTTTCTTCCTCTCCCTCCCTCTCTTCCCATAATTCTCACACTCTATCTTTCTATCTTTCTCTCTTTCTCCCTCCCCCTCCCCTTCTCTCCTCCCCTTTCCCGTTGTCTCCCTCCCTCCTTCCCTCCCTCTCACTCTCCCCCTCTTAACCAAAACAGAATGAGCAAAAGACGGTGAGAATCTGTTCACCAAAAGCACCTTGATTGCGGCAACCTGAACGGTGACATCCTTCAAGAACTTGAGTGAATATCCTTCCAAGGCAGAGAGATTTACGCGTCTCAGAGTGCGACGCCTTATGCAAATGTGCCTTGAAACGCAATTTTTCTCTCGCGGGATCAATGTCCGTGCAGTAGGAGTACGTACGTCCGTCTGGTGAGGTCTAGGTTTGGGGGTTTTGGGGGGGTGTGGGAAGGGGGAGGAGGGGAGGGAGGGGAGGGAGGAGGGGGAGGGAAAGAGTGATGGTGTGGGGGATGAAAAGAAAGGTAGGAATGTGGGATGGAAGGAAGGAGTGATAAGGAGAAAGACCCTAAAATAGAGTGATGATGTGGAGGAAAACGAGGGTAAACATAAAGTGGCGTTTTTAGGATTAAAAAAAGATATATATATACAGAACGAAAATAAAAATAATGATGAGGCGCCGCTTGTTATGACTGTTAGGAACGAGGGAGAGATTAGTCATCTGCTTGCGCCATGGGATCAGCATCAGTATCATCAGTATAACTTGTGAGAGATGACTCCAGGTCCTCTGATCACGGACTATCGATGTCGCCAGAAATAGACTTCATTAGTTCACATCGGATCGGATTACGAGTCAGGCGCCTTAACTCTGAACATTGAGTTGGACATCCAGAAAATTAGCAAAGTTTACGGAGCCTTAATAAATGACAACTGAATTCCATGAATCCTTTTCTTGTGTTAAGGATGTGTGTGTGTGTGTGTGTGTGTGTGTGTACATATATAAAGAAATATATATATATATATATATATATATGAATCATTTTATTTATTACAAATTCATCGTTATTATATCTTATTAACAAAAATATTTTAAAAAAACTTACAGTATAATATCAAAGGTATTAATCTTTTTTTATTTTTTATTATATAAATATCATTTTTATTATTATTGTTATTAAAAAAAATATTACAGTATAATATTAAAGGTAGTTATCTTTTTATTTTACACAAAATCATTATATTTATCATTTTTGTTGTTATTTTTTCTTCAACAAAATAAAGAAGTTTTAAGAAAATCTTACAGTATAATATCAGAAATGATAATCAAATTAATTTATACCAAATTATCATTGTTACTGTTATCATCTACATGAAATGTATATGTATACATTGTATAAATAAACTTAATCAACATCATTAAGTCCTGACATCCTATTTGCCTTTTGTCCTAATGTTTCCTCATTTGGTCTTAATGTCTCCTCATTTGGTCTTACTGTTTCCTCATTTGAATTAGTATGTGAAATGTTATTGAATATTTCTTTCTGTAATGCCTTTATTTCTTCATTCTTCGTCAGATATTCTTCCATTGATACTCTTGGGTTCTCTTCAATCCAATGGATTATATCATTTATCTTTTTTTCATATTCCTTGTTATCGTTTATTTTAGACTTTGATAAAATATCCTTCGTTTGGTAACAGGTTGCTTCCAATTCATTTTTTGTCTCGTGTGTGTGTGTGTGTGTGTGTGTGTGTGTGTGTGTGTGTGTGTGTGTGTATATATATATATATATATAATATATATATATATATATATATATATATATATATATATATATATATATGTATGTATGTATGTATATGTATATATGTGTGTGTGTGTGTGCTGTTGTGCGTGTTTGTGTCTGTGCATCGATATATGTGTACCAGTCTCTCTTTTCACTTCAGATTTGTGTATTTACCGGAACGATGAACTAATCCATCCCCCTTTTTGACAAAATCATCGCATTTCTTCTATCTCCGTAATATTTTTTCCTGGTTCAAAGAGAATTTTTCTAATTGTGCCTTTCTCTTTCGCTTTTCTGTTTGCACTCTTTTCTTCTGTTCTTTGTCCTTCTTTTGTTTTGTTTTGTTTCTCTGTATTTCTTTCTTTCTTTCTGGTGTGTGTATGTGTGTGTGTGTGTGTGTGTGTGTACCTGTGTATGTGTGATTGTGTGTTTGCTTGTCTGTTAGACATATGTGTTTGTGTGTTTGTACATGAATGTGTGTTTGTTCATGCTTGTGCAAGTGCGTTTGCGTGTGCGTGAGTATATATGTATGTTCATATACAGTATATGCGTGTGTGTGTGTGTGTGAGTGTTTATGTATGTATGTGTGTATCTATGTGTGCGCCTGCTTCTCTTTAAGTGTGTACATGCATACGTGTGTTTTGCTTGCTTTTCCATGTGGAAACGTTTACTTCTTTTCTAATTGGGACTTAGCTGTGTCTGATGTTTCATTTGGCGAGCGTTTAGCCCTCGGTCGTGCTGCATTTTGAAGGGACTTGCATATGTGGAACAGTTTTCGCTTTGCCAATTTTATCGTCCATTCATTCGACCCTTCGCCATTTTGCCTCAGGTTTCTCATCCTGCACAGTCTGACCATTTATGTGATGACTTTGCGAAGAGATCAGGCTAATGCTTTGCGACTTTATGAGAGGAATTTGTGTTTGTCATGTGCTGCTGTCATTATTATCATTACTTTTATTACTATCATTATAAACATAATAATCATTATAATTGTAATTGTTCTTATCATTATTAGCATCATCATTGTACTATCTATATGATCATTATCATTATCATTATAATCGTTATTATCATCATTATCATTGCTATCATTGTTATCATTAGTAATAGTAGCATAGTTATCATTATTGATATTATTATCATCATTAAAATTATAATTATCATCATCACTAGCATCATTATCATAATTATCATTATCATTATAATCAATATTACTGGTATCATCATCACTATTATCAATATCATCATTATAATTACCCCTGTCATTCTTATCTTTATCAAAATCATCATCATCTTCATTATCATGGTTATGATGATGATGATTATCATTGTCATTATCATTACATTCATTATAATTATTATCGTCCTCATTGTTGTGGCTGTGTCATCATTATCGTGATAATAGTTTTCATTAATATTACTAATATTTTAATCATTATTGATATTATTATCATTAATTCTATCATTATCATTATCACTATCATTGACACGATTTCCAGTAACGATAGTACTGTTGATCATCAATATCATAATCAACATCCCATTTCCACTTACATTTCAAGCTTTTTTATTGAGCTTCACTTCTATATTTCGACAGAACTTCAAACGAAATGCCACTGTATGTTTACCTTCACTATTGCCGCTTTGCAAGTACATACATCCCCGCTGAAACGATCGTACGTCTGGCAGCATGGAAATTTATCTAAACAATCTAAATATTCCAGTCCATTCTATCACACTCACCACTTTCCTTGTTCCGGCGCTCTATGTGCCTGTGCATTATTCCCTCTATTATATTATCAAGTGGTTGTGCATATCTGTACGTGTTTTCTGTACGATTAGAATAGGCTTTGAGCTTTTGTTAAGGAGGGTAGTTGGTCCGGATATTGATGTGAATGTTCTGTGTTTAAAGGTGTTTGTGTGTTTGTTTGTGGGTGTGTTAGTGTGTGTGTGTGTGTGTTTGTGTGTGTTTGTGTGAGTGTGTGTGTGTGTGTGTTTGTGTGTGCGTGTTTTAAATGCTTAAAGTGTGATGGATATGTGCTTTCATCTAATTCTCCTATTTCTATTCATAAGGAGGAAGTGGGTTTCATACATGTCATTGCTAGTTCAAAAAATAAAGAAATGTTTTTCCTCTTGTTGATGGCTACATTGTTCATCACTTTCTCTACGTCGCTCGCATTGATTGCAAAAAAAAAAAAAAAAAAAAAAAAAAAAAAAAAAAAAAAGACAATGGGTGAGTGTTGAATATGTGCAGAATATACGAAGGTGAAAGAATTACTGTGAACACGAAACATGATGAGCAGCGAAATTGAATGGCCAGATGAAAGAGAGTGAAATTGTATGCAAGAGAGAGTGAAAACAGAGAAAGATAGGGCAAGACTAAGAGGGAGAGAGAGAGAAAGAGAGAGATAAAGAGAGAGAGAAATAAAGAGAGAAAGAGAGAAATAAAGAGAGAGAGAGAGAGAGAGAGAGAGAGAAAGAAATAAAGAGAGTGAGCGAAAGAAATAAAGAGAGAGAATAAAAGATAGAAATAAAGAGAGAGAGAGAGAAGGAACAGATACATTGAAGGCTAAATAAACAGAGGAAATATGGGAGACCGAAAGAGAGAAAGTGCAGAAGAGAGGAGAGGGAGGGAGAATGACAGCAGCTGCACGTTTCATATTCAGTTACGAAAATAATTAACATAAAAAACTGTTGCACTTGTGAATTGTTCAGCAGTCCATTTTTTCACCATGGCCAGGATTTTATTCAGCGTGAAAAAAATGCATGGAAGAACAGTTGCATTGAACAATGATTCGGAAAAATGAATGACCTGCAGATTCTAACTTCATCTTATGGCCCTTTATTAAATCATTCCTTTGATTATTTTGTCTGCACTATAGAAGCTCAGCAATTTTCGGATGATTTTGTAATTGAATTCAGTATAAATGAATGTGGATATATATACTTGCATGTGATGTGTGTGTGTGTGTGTGTGTTTGCGTTTGCAGTTGTGGGTACGTGTGTGCGTGTGTGTGTGTGTGTGTCTGTGTGTGTGTTGCGTTTGCGTTTGTGGGTGCGTGTTTGTGTGCGTGTGCGTGTGTGTGTGCGTGTGCGTGTGTGTGTGTGTGTTTGCGTTTGCGTTTGTGGGTGCGTGTTTGTGTGCGTGTGCGTGTGTGTGTGTGTGTGTGTGTACATAGACTATATCTATATCTAGATAAATAGTCATCTTGCCCTCCCATAGTTCCAGCATCATCTGCCACGCCGCAGGCCTCGTGTAGGCTCTGCCAGATGCCCACACAGTGCCATTTCGAGCGCGAGGGCCACAGGTGCCTACAAAGCGGGGGGGGAAAAATCGGTTCGTGTAACGGGCCCGCAGCAGCCGACTGATGCCAGAAACGCTAGAGTAATTGGATAGATGAAAGCTTATGGATAGATTTTTGGATTTTTATCCTGCGAGAGCAATACTGATGATTTATACGAGTGTGTTCTTGATGGACATTCTTTTAACATAGGCTGGCTGAACGTCCTTCGTTTTCGGATTATCATTTTTATGGGCGTTATTGACACTGTTGTTTTTCATCATGTTTAAGCAGTTTTACAATTGGTGCAAAGAGGACATATACTGTGTTATATACACATATATGTGTGTGTGCATATATATGTATATCTATGTGTATGTATATATATATTAATATATATATATGTATATATACATATATATGTATATATATGTATGTATATATGTATATATATATATATATATACATACATATATATATAATATATATATATATATATATATATATATATATATATATATATATATATACATATATATTTATATGTATGTATGTATATATACATATATATATATATATATATATATATATATATATATATATATATATATATATATATATATATATATATATATATATATATATATATATATATATATATATATATATATTCATGTTTTACAACAGATGCGATGCTTATATACGTGGCCATCCAGTCACTAAAGTCTGGGCCATACAGTCACTAAAGACTCGACCGTACAGTCAGTCACCAATGACGCGGTCCTGATTCAGCATATGTGCTATGTCTGGGATGTGTCTATTTCTGCTGGTAATGGTTTGTGGGAATATTTCATGTATATATGCGTAAGACATTTTAAGTAGCCTTTAGACGTTTTCTGTCAGTTGCAAGCACGATATATTGCAAGTTATTGCGATATTGGTGTTACTTTTCATTTTATCTTTTTTTCATTATATTTATTAAATTATTATCATCATCATTGTGTATTATTACTGTTAATATTATTATTGTTATTACTATAATTATTACTAACACTAAATATCTTTATTTTTTTTCTTTTCATTGCCGTTTAATGGAAATCAGCACGCTGGCAATTCCTATTCGTCAGAGCCATAATTTAGATAATTGATCTGATAGAAGATATTTCAATGTATTTGATGTCAAGGAAGATCATCCTTGTTCTAGCTTACATTAGGGAACCGATTTGCGTGTGTGTGTGTGTGTGTGTGTGTGTCACCAAGTTTGGTGTCACCAAGGAAAGTTGCCGGAGTCTTGAGGAAAACCACCCTTGAAGTTTATTTTCACCAGCAACCATTGAGGAAAACCATCCTAGAGGTTTATTTTCACCAGGAACCCTTGAGGAAAACCATCCTAGAGGTTTATTTTCACCAGCAACCCTTGAATAAAACCACCCTAGAGGTTTATTTTCACCAGGAACCCTTGAATAAAACCACCCTAGAGGTTTATTTTCACCAGCAACCCTTGAGGAAAACCACCCTAGAGGTTTATTTTCACCAGCAACCCTTGAGGAAAACCACCCTAGAGGTTTATTTTCACCAGGAACCCTTGAGGAAAACCACCCGAGAGGTTTATTTTCACCAGTGACCCTTAAATAAAACCACTCTAGAGGTTTAGTTTGACCAGCGACCCTTGAATAAAACCACCCTAGAGGTTTATTTTCACCAGCAACCCTTGAGGAAAACCATCCTAGAGGTTTATTTTCACCAGGAACCCTTGAGGAAAACCATCCTAGAGGTTTATTTTCACCAGGAACCCTTGAGGAAAACCATCCTAGAGGTTTATTTTCACCAGCAACCCTTAAGGAAAACCACCCTAGAGGTTTATTTTCACCTGCAACCCTTGAGGAAAACCACCCTAGAGGTTTATTTTCACCAGGAACCCTTAAGTAAAACCACCCTAGAGTTGTTGTTTTTTTTCACCAGGAACCCTTGAAGAAAACCTCTAGCAAATCTAAGACTAGAAAAAGATAAAATAGAAATGAAACAATGGTAATGTGGTTATGGTCTTCAAAGACACGTAAGTGTGGCTGGGTTTTCTCCATAAATGTAGGCTATGGTAAGAAAATTGCTATTCCCTTCTCTTTCATTTATCAATTAGTTAACACACAAAATATCACTACAACAATGAATTTTTAAAAAACTACCTCTTAGTACTTGCTTTATTTGCTCGTCCCTCTTATTTCAATATAATCTCCCATTCATTTTTAACTCTCGGTGGTATCTGGGGAAACTTATCATAAACAACCAAAGGAAGAACTAAAGGGCTGTCAGCTTAGCGTTATCTTATCCTCTTCACTGTTTGTTTTCAGGTTTCCTCTTTGCTTATTTTCGTATTTCATACTTTAATTTCTTGCAAATAATAATAATAATAATAATAATGATAAAGAACAAAACAAAACAAAAAAAGTTGGAGTTTTAGACCCTATCTAACACTTGTGCAACTTTTAAATACTGTATATCTGATTGCTCTACCTATTTAAAATACCCTTAAAAATGAAAAAGGCTCGATACACTTCACTGACTCGCTATCATTATTTTGCTTGCAGAGTTATTAATGCTAAATTTTGGTACATTTATATATGTATATATATATATATCTATATCTATCTATCTATCTATCTATCTATATATCTATATATCTATCTATCTATCTATCTATCTATCTATCTATATATCTATATATATATATATATATATATATATATATATATATATATATATATATACATACACACACACAGATATATATATACATATATGTTTATATATACATATATATATATATACATATATGTTTATATATACATATATATATATATACATATATGTTTATATATATATATATATATATATATATATATATATATATATATATTTGTATTGTCATATGTATACTATATATGTATCTATATTTAAATATGATTATGAAATACAAGGGAATAATCTAGCGATTTTGGCTATGAAATAGAGAGAGTGAGAGATAAATAGATAGAGAGAAATAAATAAAGGGAGAGCTACAAGAGAGAGAAAGAGTTAACATCGCTGCAGCTTCAGAAAGAGTAAAGAATAATAGAAATCTCATTACCACACGAATTTGCAATTTTCCTTCACAAGTGCAACGACAGATAAGCTTTGTTACCTGACTTACACGGGACTAGTAAAGAATTCTGATTGTGTTGCACTGAAGGACCACGTTTACTATTGATGTATTGTTGCTCCTTCTCTTTGCATGATTATTATAATTTTCATAATTGTGTTTATATCATTATCATTGTTGTTATTATGTTCATTATTTTTATAATCATTATCATTATTCATTTCACTAATATCACTACTGTTTTTATCATCAATGGTTTCATCATTGTTTTTGTTGGTGGTGGTCGTGGTTATCATCATCATTATCATCATTATCATTTTTAATATTATCTATTTTAATTATCATCATTATTATCATTAATATCGATATCATCAGAATTATCATCATTACTATAATCATTATTATTACCTTCATCATCAATACTATCATTATTTTCGTTATCATTACTGTCATCAATAGAATAGTCGCAATTAGTGCTATCATCATCATCTAGAGCAGCAGAATATTTATATGTCTTGAGAGAGAGAAGCTGATGTTGAAATACAATGGGACATGTTCAAATACAGATAGATGTAAAGAAAGATATTTGGAAGATAACGATAGGGAGGTTAGGAGGAACGATTTTTATTTTCCAGGTTAAGATTTTTCTTTTTCTTCTTTTTCTTCATAAAGTTCATTGTCATGTTTAAGAAAACCGTGCCTGTACAAAAACTATATATCATGAAATCCGTTTTCAATCACTGACTGTCTATTTTCTAAAACTAATAAAGGCAACATCCGCTTTCCAGAACCTAGGAGAGACCATTAAAATATTAGATGAGCCATTTGCTAATAGTGCATGTGTGGTTATTCCTCTTGCCTTCCCGGTGTCCGTGAGCGTTTATGCGAAATGAGGTTTTAGACAATTTTTCCACAGTGCATCCTACGCCTGGCAGTGCATTCACGAACCAATTAGCCTGAGGGTAGTGTTGGTGTCACTAGACTTGTTTCTAATGCGTTGAGTTTCGTTTTAACCAAAGAGTGCTAATGTTTCTTTTTTTTCTGTTTAGTTTTATTTGTTTTAATAAATGTAGAAGTTTTTTTACGTTTTTCTTTTACTACCAGCATAAACTTACGTCACAGAACACGATTTTAAAAATTCAGTTGCAAAATTCCTTCATTCGAAATTAGTTTACCTGAATCAGTACTGGTATGACAGTAGCCTTCATTATAATATCAAATATCATTCTTATTATCACCATTCCCTTATTTTCATTTTATGTTATAGTATTGTATCACCAATAATAGTAATAGTTGTTTTAATTACAGCATAGTGGTTAGTATCTCACCTGTCATGCGAGAGCCATCGCTATATAAGACGTTTCCTCAAACATACAGGTTTTTCATGAAGAGACATAACCCTTTCATTGAGGATCATCCGATCAGTTTAGACATACATAAATTTAATATACATAAGACTCATCATAAACATTATACCACAGAGTTGATACAGTGATTTATTGAATATCACTTCATTTCATATGTGGATTACATTCATTGTATTATAATCCTTAACAAAATATATTGCCGACCCATTCCACAACTACACTCCTTCAACAATGTAATATCACAAACAGCTCCATAAAACCTAATAACAAAAATCTAAGCCATCTGCTAATGATGTGACTAAGAAGGTTTAGGGATAAATGGTGACAGAAGGAACCTTGGTTATCAGCCTTCATGATAATTAGTGCCCATTGTCTCGCCTTGACAGATAAGACTTTCCAGTTCGACCTTTTTCTTTCTTTTTTCAACATTATTCTTATGGATTTTTTATTTGCTTGTTTTTTTTCCAATCTCATTCCCTCTGTGCTTGTCTTTCTGTTTGGTGAAGAGTCCAAGCCCAAACATGTTATGCTATATCCAGACATTTACCGTATCTTTTATGCAAAAGTTGAAATATTAATGAAAATATAATGACCCACTTTAACAAACCTGTATTCATCAGACAGCCACACAGAGAACATGATAATGAGTTTGATAATCCACACGCACATGGTTTTAGATTCCATTTGTAAATGCCATGAGGTACAATTTCTATTTCTGCGGCATTCATGGAAATCCTTGATTAGGTGATGGTAATTATGATTATCGGCTTACAGCAATGGCATCTATTCAATCCACTGACGCTAAATCATAATTATAGTACATCACCGGGGAAAGCTTAGCTATGTTACATTAACAAATGCAGATGGTGAGGATAATTACAATTTTGCGTTTTTGTCTGGTTGCTAATAATTTGTAAACAAGCTGAATCAAGTTTATGGTAGCTGTTTAATTGATGTTCCTAGTCCCAATGAGGCATCTGTTCTTGCACTAAAGGGTACTTCTGACTAAAATGCAATTTCATGTAAAATCAAGCTAGAGTTTAGAGTTACTGAGTAGGACAATATTTACTATATTATTTATAACATTTATTGGAACACTATACTTCTATTAGAGGATTAAGTTTATAATTCTAATAATCTTGTTTATAAATGTTTAAATTTGTTTGCAAACATGTCATCCTCAAACCTAAAACTACTATCACAATCACCATTAAAATCATCAGTGGAAGAAGAAGTACAAAAAGACGTCGACGACGACGACGACGACAAAACGAGGTCCATATTAATGTCGAGTGTAGCTACGGTTACCCTTCAAAAGAATGAAAAAGATATTCTCCTTTTTCTATGTGGAAGAATAGCCGAGATGGACACGGACCACCCGTATCTACAATTGTTGACTTCGTGTTTTTCCCATGCCCTTGGCAGAAGAGTAACACCTGATTACATTTTTATATTGCTCCTGAATTATATCTATAAAAAGATAGAGAATCCTGTGTATTACAATTATCTTTCTCTATTCAGTTCTAAAGTTGGTTTTTGTATTAAAAATGGGATATTAACACCCCTCTGTGGGATCGGATCCGGTATCACCAAACGGAAACTCCGATGGTTGGTTTGTAGATTGATTGAGATTGTTAAACATAATTATATGGCTGGGATCGCACCCGATACATCGACCTTATTCCATGACGATAATCCCATTGTAAACGGGACAAACTCATCCCCTGAAAATATTAATGGTATAATTGGTAATTTTTTTGACGGACTATCGATATCCGAACCCAATGAAATAGAAGAAAATGGTATCAACTTTGAAAACGATACTCGTGATCGAGTAATGGTAAATAACAATAATAATATATGATAATAATAATAATAATAATAATGATGACCATATCGAACAAGAAAATAATCGTGGAGCTTCGCCATTTAAATGTGAATGTTCGTGTCACATTGTTGAAAACTTGAAGGGAAAGATTATATACCCTTGTCAGAGACGAAGAGAGATAAAAGAAGAAGTATATGAAAGATCTCTAAACTTGAAGCCATCGCTATCCTTAACCTTTGGTATATGTGGCTATAAGCATCTTTTGAATAATATCTCTAATGTAAAGTTGGATTATCTTGTTAGAAAACAAAAACTAAAAGAACGCAAAACATTTGTCGAAAGAGAATCGGCCTCCAAGACTAATTGGTATAACCTGATCCATTATCTATTTGTAAAGAAGGGTGATAGTAAAAACATATTATTAAACATGGATCGGACGAGAGTGTGTCGACTTTCCAAATTTATAGTTCAATGTGAACACCTTTCTGATATTTTATGTAATCTTGAATTTAAGTTTAATTCCAGTCTATTACCATTGGGTTATAAAGAGAATATTTTTATGAAATTAAAGTATGGTCGGGATATTGTTGCTCACGCGACCAACTGTTGGAGGGAAGCTTGTCTTCACAAAGGTTGGATAGAAAAAACGATAAGCGAAAATGCTCCTCCTGACTGGGTGATAGAGTATGCCAAGAAATGTTATAACGACTACGATGCAATGTGTGACAGGTGTGAAAAGAAGGAGCCATTTATCGAACAGTCGCAGTATTCGTTTCCTTACCGAAACGTTGAACCTATCATCGGGAACGATGACTTTTTAAAAACAATAACTCGTGAAGATTCCAGGGTCACTTCGTTTGCCTTTTGGGTAAAATGTTCTCATGAATCGTTGATCGATGCTCTGAGGATGAAGAAAATTATTTCTGAATACGATAAACATCTCATAGGGCTAGAATCTTTGGTGAGAACCGGGGGCTCGCATTTATTCGAAATGCTAATTATGGCCATGAAACGCAAGTACGATCACGATACATTGAATATAAAAGAAAAAATTGACATTTCTAGATGGAGTAGAAAAAATAGCGGTATTCACGGAAAGAGGAGTATAGATTTTGATGTTAATTCATTAATGATTGTAGAAGACTCTCTATTCAATGGACGGCCTTGTTCTTTTTTTTTAGTCGATTCTCAAGATAGTGTTATTAGAAAAAATGTTGAATTTATATCTATAGAAAATTTGTATAACATTGCTGACGACGCCAGCGCTGGCGGCGGTGCTATTGGTGGCGGCGGCGGCGGCGGCGGCGGCGACGACGACGACAATGATAGTAACAACAACAACAACAACAATACACACAACAATTATAGTAATACTGATAATAAGTATTCTAGAGCTTTTGTAAAGGCTCCTTGTATTTCACCTCTATATAAAACAATTGTTAAACCAATACCAATAACTGTCAAGTCAAAACCATAGACATGTAAATGTTATAATTATTTTTATATTATACATATTATTTACCATTTGAATATTACAGGTAAAATATGAAGTTTTTAAAAGAAAAGAAAATATACGAGTTTTACTTGTCACTCTTTTTATTTACCGCTGTTTGCGTATGCGCAATTTTGTTTATCTATTATGAAATTGCACACAACTCTACACATAAAACGCTGGGATACCTACATCAGTTTTTAGCTAAATTACCCAATGTAAATCCAAGGAAAGCTGCTATATTACTCTATGGGTTACAAAATGATGTTGATAATGATGATGATGACCGATCATTTGTTGAGCGTCTACCGCCAAAGATAATGGATGAATTACGAAGAACATTAATGGATCCAAGATCCTTTCTTATGACATCCTATGGAACACATTTAGGTCGTCCAGATTATATCGATGCCTCAACCCATGATTTAAAGTAAAAGTTGTTTACAATCGATAAATCGATTACTTTTATAGATTGTAAAAATGTCAGAAATGTAAAAGGGAAAATAAATTAATTTTTTATTTTTTTTAAGGTTGAGAGAATAATAAAATGGCGTACAATATAAGGACGAAATATACAATATATAACTATGTATCTTTTAGAAACGGCTAGAGGATTATTATATCATCTTTTTAAAATACCCACAAGTATTGTATACTATTTTATTGGGAAAGATGGACGAAATAAAGAGAAACCCTACTATATACTTACCACTACTATGAACAACAATAATAACAATAATAATAATAATAATACAGCATCATCTTCGTCATCGTCATCATCGTCTTCTTCGTGGTCACCGTCATTCACAGATACCGAAAGTGAAGCGGAAAATATCAATGAAAATATAATAACTATGGATCATTTAAAACCAATTCACGATAACAAGAGTAATAAGAATTATCTAATAAAGAAGAAATCAGTATCAAACCATCCATCTTTATATACGACATTATTACATGAAAAAGGTAATTATAATCCTGCATATTCAACTGATAGTGAAAAAGATGTAGGATTTGTAAATATATTGGGGAGTGGTAATATCAATATATCGAGTACATATATTAGGAATAACTCTAAGAAAGGTAGAAATAATAGTGATAATAAATTATTCGATAATAGACATGAATATAATACACGTATATCATCCATCGATAACTCCAATAAAGAGTGTGAACAATATAGAAACAATGGTCCAGTTACACGTTCAATCACCAGACTAAAAATGAATAATAGACATGTACCATTATAGTAATAAAACAATACATTTTGTAAGAGAAACAATGTTGAATAAAAGACACTTGTCAATTTATATTATTTTATTTTATTTTATTATCATGTATAGTTATCATAATGACTTCAGGAGAAAATCTCACTCTATTTTCAAAAATAACCCACTCCTTTTCCTTTTCCTCGTTGTCGTCGTCGTCGTCATAATAATCATCATCACCATCATCACCATCATCATCATCATCATCACCATCATCATCATCACCACCACCATCATCATCATCATCATCATCATCATCATCATCATCATCATCACCATCATCAGCAGCAGCTGCTTTTAATACCGCTTTATATTTTTCGTCGTCGTCACTTGCTTCATCATCAGCATCAGTTTCATCATTATTGAATAAACCATTATAATCCTCCTCCTCTTCATCATCACCATCATCATCTTGCTCATGATGCATGTTTAATGGTGTAAAAGAAGAATTGTAATTCTTAAAAACAATGTCATAAAAATAATTATTTTGAGACATTTTGATATTTGTTTATAATACCGTCGAGGATGGAAACATTATTCTGTTTGATCGGTTGTTTGTAATGCTCTCTTTTTGTTCTCTTTTTAGGTATGAGAAAGGACCTATTATCAATATTATTTACATTAGTATTATTATATGTCCTCTTATTATTATCTTTGTACATTTTGTGGTATCTGCTCGTCAATTTGGAATCATTAACATTATTATTTGGTATAATATTAAACCTCTGCAGTATATAGGAAAAATGTGAATTGGATAACCTGGCAAATGAAAGAGCTGTATCTTTTGCTACTGATAAACATACAGCAGAAATAACTTCCTTCAACTTTTTTTTACCATTGGTATTTGTATTCAAACTATGGAGATAAGATATTAATTTAGATTTGTCGTTGTCATGAGCCATATTAATATTGTGGATATTAGTCGTTAGCGCCCGCTTGTGGTCTATAACAATCATGATGGCCATCATCGTCATTGACCAACATTGTTTTTTTAAGACGTTCATGGATTTATCAACCACTAACCAAATGAGTTGTTCTCGGAGACGATCGTACCGATCTGAATGGGGTGTGTTAAGAACACTATCAATTTTCGTAAGATAGTCATTCGCCATCAATTGAGTAAACAATTTACCTATATCAGTCGTGCTGGTCGAGGTTATTCTTGATTTATTCGACTCGTATATTTCTTCATCAAACTTACTAGGTAGTTTGGTCTGTAAAAAAGAAGTCATGACTATTTCTATTTGTGATGCCAGATATTCAACTAGCCATTCTATAATTTCGGGGATAATCATGAGCACCAACATGCTTCCAGAAGAAGAAGAAGAAGAAGAAGTATCAGTAGCAACTCTACTAGTATTTGCATTAATGTTTTTAAGCTTTGTAATATAAACAGTTTTGGCTAAAATTGTTAATAATCCTTTCATTAGACTGTTTAAAGAATACGGAGTAGTAACTGTGTTTTTATCTTTCTCAGTCATAATAGTGTCCATGATATTAATTAATGTTGCTCCGTTGTTTTCGAGATAGCGTTTTGCTTCTATAATAATTCTCTTTTTGGCCTCGGCAATACTCTTGTCTTGTAGCGAAGATTCGATGGCTGTGTTGAGCTTTATCATGGTTTCGGTATCGCTGTTTGATGCATCATCATAATTCTTTTTTAAAAGATGCAGTGTTCTCGGTATATTTCTCTTAACAGAAACAAATTCTACAGCATAAAGGAAAGATGATACGGACTTGGGTCCAAATGGTGAAATTGTTTTAATATGATTTTGTATCATACTATTACCAGAACTGTACGAAGTATTAGGAAATGTTCTTTGTAAAAGAAATATAAAAATATCTGTAAAAAGGGAATGTGCCGATGTCTGCGTTTCGAGCATACTTTCTATTAACATTGACAGTTTATTGTCCATCATTTTGCTGCTAATGCTGCCATTATTATAATAATTATTATTATTATTATTATTATTTCTGCCAACATTATTATTATCTTTATTCATGTTAGATAACGAAGTGCTTTCGTATTGACTCCTTATAGAAGATTTAGCAATCTCACGTGCTGCCAACATTGAATCGTTAAATACATCTTGTTTATTTTTGGAAACTTCAATCGTTGAGGTTGACGACGACGACAACAGTGATGATGATGATGATGATGATGGCATATCGGATGATTCAAAGTTTAACAGTTTCATATTTTTTAAGCGTTCTCCTTGAATAGAAATAACATCTATTAAATTTTGAACATAATAGACGATAAATGGGTCATTGATGTTTGCGTTATCAAAAGCTTGTTGTGTCAATTTTTGTAAACCGGCAATATCTCCTACTTCAATAAGTGAGATTAATTTTTTATTAAAGAGACTATCGTCACCAAACATACCAGGTGCGAGGTAATATTTATCATAAGAATTATTAACCATTACTGGTCTATATGACTGGTTTCTATCAACATTTTTATAAGTAATACTATCATCATCATTATCATCATCATCTTTATCATTTTCGTCGTCATCATCTTCATCGTTGTCGTTGTCTATCCCACTCTTTTTCCTTTTACTAAACTTGATTTTCTTAAGTCTTTTTTTGAAACGTGCTTCAAAGTCGACTAAACTATTGGTAAACGAATTATGATAATTGTCCACGTCATGCAAGCTCTGGTAATAGTTGATATTTGCAGATGATTCGTTTATCAAACACTGTTGTAATAAAAAAATAACATAACCAAAGGTACCCTGACAAAAGATATTCTTCTCTTCCATTGACTTTATCGATGCTAAAAAACTAGCAATTTTATAGATTGTATCAAATTTTATAGGTAGTTTTGATAATAAGGGATCATTTTTGAAATAGATATTTGAAGCCAATCGAGGACAAATATTATTGGAAAGTTTATAATGTCCATTCTTAAGCATCTCGAGGTCTTTTATAGATATGTTCTTTTTGTCTTTAGTTTTATCTTGTTGTAATTGTTGAATATAAAACAAATTGAGATCATACATGAGGTTTCGAAAATTACTTTCTGAAAAATCTTTTTGATTCATAAAAGTTGGATATTCATTTTCAACAAACACGACTATAGCCATGTACAGATCAATTCTCGTATTTGTATCACTGGAAAAATTTATGATAATTTCTAAAATGGGCGAACAAAAAATGTTGATTAAATCATTTTTAAAGCATGTTACAATTCGAATAGCTTCAGAAGCTGCCAGTTGTGGGTTTTGTATCTTTAGCTCCTGCTCTAGAAACGGTATAATGTTCAAATCACCAGAAACGGTATGTCGAATTATAGCTCTTTTAAATGGGTTGTCCACATACTTTTCGATGGCTAATTCCGTTACAATTTTGGTGAGCTTTACCTTTTCGGCACGATACAAATCAAGAAGACTCCGGTTAGATTCGGGGGAAGAGTTCATAATAAAAGCAGCCAATGCTTTTATGGCCTCGTTTATTAAAACGTATCGCGATCGAAACTGATCATCAATATCATTGATGATAAGACCCTCATCGTCATTGTTATCATCATCATCATCATTTCCGTAGCCGTAGTTGGTCTCTGTATTGGTTAAGATATAAGTGGCTATTGCCTTGCCAAATATTTTCCCTATGTTCTGTTGAAATATTAATTCAATATCAATAGGTGACTTTATAACTTTGCTACAGCTTTTATCTTCATCATGTATATTTTTTTTTTCTTTATCATGGTGTGTATTGATTTCATAACTGAGTTGAGGTTTTATAGAACAGTTATCAAAGTCAATAGTTTTATCAAGAGTATCGTTATTTGTTTTTTCATTGCCGTCATTTTGACTATTTTCCATATCCTCATTATTTTTACTCATTATTTTTAATAGTATTATCAATATACATTGTTTACATTAATAAATACAATTTATATATATATATATATATATATATATATATATATATATATATATATATATATATACATACATATATAAAAGAAAAAGAAGAATAGTGATAATTAATAATGGATCCTGATGAAACTAGTGACACTATTGGCTATCTCTCTCTATTAAAAAATGGTAATTTGGACGAATCCAAGACTGAAAATGATCACTTTTCGGATATGGAACTTGGCGATATATCACAATTAGATAATACAATGACTATTCTTCGGAACGATACCGTAAAGAGACGTCTAAGACACATGATAACCAGTAATCAGGGAAGTTCTATGACGATTGAAAATGTCATATCAAGGAACAATAAAAGATCATCTTGTTTTCCCGATATATTTAAAACACTCACTGACTGCATGATACAAAATATGATCCATTCGGTTGTCTTTTCATCATCACCAACACCGCTGCCGCAACTCGCATCGCAACCCCAACCAACTCGTGGTACCATAAATGATAAGGGGTGTAATAAAATTTTTCTAGACCTATCAAACCATACGTCTCGTATTCCTGCCAGAGTTAAATATAATATATATTCTCAAAAGATATTCGATTCATCATCCGATACAAATTTTCAAAGCAGTACCATCGTCAGTAATAATATGGCCGATTACTTCCTATTCGGTTTCTCTCCCGAAACAGAATTGCTAAAGAATTTAATTGCGGTCATTAATGTTATAGCCTCTCTCTTTGTCTCTAGCATCAACTTGTTGGAATACGATATACAAAAACGAAATGAAACGCTCTGTCAACCAGGACACGAAATGGAATATGCTCAAATGCTCAAAGATTTAAAGCAATTGAATTCAGCATCTGCAGCCACACTCAATTTCATCAGAAATATTGCTATACTTCCATTTTCTGGTAATAAATCATGTTCGTGTTAGGTCCATAAGTCACATACCCAATCACCCTTGGTGGACAGTTTTAGGAAATCGTACAATGGCGTTGCATCAACCAAAAAGCAAGACAATATCCTCATTCCTCCTGAAATAATATTCCCAAGGAATAAAAAAATGAAAAAAAGACACCATCGTAAAAGTACCAGATACAGATGAAAACAAAGTCAAATAGACAAATAAATTCAGTAATAAAAAATCAAATCAAAAGCACTCTTGCCAACATGCGTGATATGAAATATAAACAAAAATATCATTCTATGGAGACACCATTAACATTAACAGAGCTAAAGTCTTTGCCTGCACCTGATGAAATAAAACAAAATATACCTTGTAAAAATAAAGATGATCATTTTAATCATCAAACTACCGGCATTAGTTCTCTTGAACCCAGAAAAATAGAACAAGAAGGAATAGTTAGTGATACTGGCTCTACCACCAAATATTTAGACATGAGAGATTATCAACAGCGACGCGAAATTTCAAATTATGTAAAGTATAATTCAATAAAAGATTAATTAATTTTTCAGTTTTATTTTTTTAAATAATAATAATAATACAATTACATATATCATCATTTAAACAAGATTGCTGCCACCATCTTCATCGCCACTACCACCATCATCATCATCATCATCATCATCATCATCATCATCATCATCATCATCATCATCATCATCATCATCATCATCATCATCACCACCACCACCACCACGCAATCGCAAGACTAGATGCAGTGTAGCGTCTTTCTGTACATTATAATCCATGAGCATACGATTATCTTCCAATTGTTTCCCAGCAAAAATGAGACGCTGTTGATTAGCCGGTATCCCCTCCTTTTCACAAATTTTTTCCTTTACAGTCTGAACAGTATCATTATCTGTAACATCCAAGGTAATAGTTTTACCTGTCAATGTTTTTACAAAAATCTGCATCTTTTATCCTTGTTATAGTTTCAGAATCAGTATATACAGTAATACTTTTCGGTTTGTTGTGTGCCGTGTGCAGGTAGTAAAATAAAATATATACTTATGTTATATTTTTAATAATTGCCCCGTTTCTTCGTATAGAAAATATAGAGTTTTACTTTTCTCTAGTAATTTGATAAAATACAAAGTTTTACTATTTTCCAGTATCAAATATATATATGTATTAGTTTTAGTCTATCCAATCAAGTACTGTTCAGATGGTTAATTGTCTTTATCACTTTCACAACAATATTCATTGTTAACCAGATTACACATCATATTTAATCCTATAAAATCTTTTCTCTTGACCCGAGTTGGAGTATACAAATTTTTTTATTTCTTCTTCTCCTTTTAGATTACCATTATTATAATCTGGACGGTACGTCACTTCAGTAGACGTTACATTTTGTAAAGAAAAATCTTATCTTGTTCCTGTACATTATAATCCTTGAGCATATCATCATCTTTTAATGGTATACCATCAAAAAGGAGTCGCTGTTGATGAGCCGGTATCTCTTCCTGATCATGAATTTTTTTCCTTTACTGTATGAACAGTATCATTTTCTGTAACATCCAAAGTAAAGGATTTGATTTCAGATGTCAATATTACTACATAAATACGCATCTATTATCCTTGTTATAGTTTCAGAATCAGTATATATAGTAATATTTTATTTTTTTTATGTGCCGTGTATAGACAGAAAATGTATGTATATATATATATATATATATATATATATATTGAATTACTTTTACAATCTATCCAATTAAATACTGTGGTTATTTTTTCGTTTATATATATTTGAATGTTAATAGTCTTTAACACTATTCATTATTACCAGATTATATATATCATATTTAATTTTTTTTCTCGGCTCGAGTTGGAGTATATAATTTTTTTCTTCTCCTTTTAGATTATCATTATTCTAATCTGAAAGGCACGCCAAATTTACAATTTACTTTACTGGGGGCAATGTGACCACCGACAAGAGGGCCTCCCATCCATAAGGTCTGTGACTTGACCGGGTTTGTATTCAGATAGAAATTCAAATCTTCTCGTAAGATTTGCGATCCGTATTTGGGTGTATCGTCACTCGCTCCGTTAACAAGGGGGGAGTTTCGAACGTTATCATCGTCAATGGTATCAACCACGCCATATGTCCCATCAGGAAGACCTGTACACGGTCCATTTAAATCGAGTAGAAGGTTGACTGGTCTATTAACGAGTGTGCTACCCATGATTGGGTGTTTTGTTTCAGTAGCTGCTATAACGGTCGACGGTTCAGAGATTAATGGATCCAATCCAGGAAAGGGAAAATGTAGGCTAGGTGTATGATCTACATTAACTTCAATATTATCAGAAGATGCTGATGAGGATGGTGGTATTCTTAGCAGCTGACAATGATCCCGACAGTCACACATTAGCATTTCTGTAATATCATCTCTAGTATTTTGTTGGTACCCGAATAATACAACGCTCGCAACGGGAGGACGATTTGTGCAATTGATAGTAACGGGAAGAATCTGAGAATCATCATTATCGTTGTCGTCAGTAGCGGTGGCGGTGGCGACTACGACATCATCATCATCATTATAGTCGTTTTCATTATCATTAATTTTAGCTTTGCCTATATAAGATGATATATCAGCTTGATTAAGCTTATAGTTTTTATTAAAAACTATTGAACGATAGGGTATGGTAAAGGCCGTCATTATTATCGGAGGATGAGGTAATATAAGTGGTGATAACATAGAGTAATCTTTTTTATTATCAACGTTTAATATTTTATAATCTCTAAAAAACTTTGCATTTGTAGCAGCAAAATATAAAAAAGGATCTTTAAATACATTATCAATATTAATTTCGTTAGAAGAAATTTGTTTTTTAGGGTTAGTGGTGTATGTGGTATTCTTTTTTAAATAATCGGAAAGATTATTAGCATTGAGTTGATTGCAATATTGAGAAAAGGTATAATTGGGTAAATGATTATTTGTTTCATTAATTTTCAACCATATTTTTACAATGTAAATGATAAAAAATGATACCATAATCATTAGATATAAGAGAAGAAATATAAACTGTATCATGGTTCTACTAAAAATATTTTCTTTTACCATTTTATCAATATATATATATATATATATATATATATATATATATATATATATATATATATATTACAACTTATGATAATAATAATATATCATTTATTCTCTGTATAACAAAAATAAAATGATATTCTTATATGAATAATTATATCATATATATATAATTTTTTTTATCTAAATCATATAGTCTTTTAACACAAAACTGTTTATAAAGATATATATATATATGATGGATATTACAGAATTTTTTTCTTCTTCCTCTAATAATAAAAAGGAAAATGATACTATTCTCAGTATCGAACCGGCAGGAGCCTTCATCTTTGCCACAAGTATTATAAAGAAACATCGACAGTGGATGACCAATATGAAATGTAGTATTGTAAATAACAAAAATACTAATAATTATAATAACAATTTTATTCATGAAATTCTTACATCAACCAAGTTACAAACCAATATTAAATTGCGTCCTGTCCTGGCCTCGTTCCTTCCGCGCCTCTTGCCCAGACATTGCGTCATGTTTGTCCAGCTTACATAATTTTATTAGTAACACATGTTTCGCACAGAGACAAAAACCCACTGGCGTAGCAATATATATATATATATTTATATATACATATATATATATATATATATATATATATATATATATATGTATGTATGTATTTATATATACATATATATAAATATATGTATACATATTTATAGATACATACATATGTATATTCATATATATTATATACATATATAAATATGTATAAGTATAAATGCATATACATTTACATATATATGTAACAAACTTGTAAGTTCATGTATGTTTATATATGTAACTAATTCAGGTTTGCTGTTTAATTGAAATTGATTTCATTTAATAGATAGAATGCATTATATCTAGATTGTGATGCAGTTATGGACAATTTATTTGTGTCAATATATAATCAGTAATAAAGGTGTCAGCTAAGGGAAGCATGTCTTATAACATTCATGATCTGAGTATAATTATGTTTTGGAAATATACATGCCCTGATCTGGCAGCAGTGATACATGAAAACCAAAGAGTAAGTATTAATATCTTTCAAAACCAGAGTTGATGTAAGAAACAAAATAACTGAAGTACTCTGCTCAGAAGCTTGACAAATTGAGTTAAAAATTCAGTGGCTGTGTGGGACTCCAACTCCTACTAAGACTCAACCATACAGTATATCTAGTGAATGCATTTTTAGCTGTAAGTGAAGGGATGAAAATATTTATGTAGGAAATCAGAATTACTCTTTATACAATTTATCTGTTCATATAATATGCAATGCCCAGATTCATGCATTATGTTGTTTTATAGCAAGTGTAGTGTATGTAGTTTTAAGGAATTGTTAAGCTTCAGTTAAATAATCTTTCTAAAAAAGATTAATGTGTTACATATGTTGGTTGACTCAAATTTGCCCTCAGTGTGATGCATTCCCTGGGAAGAAGCTTCTTCACAAAAATCTAGCATAAGCAACATTCTAATCTTAAGTAAAGGTTGAAATATCAGGTAAAAAAAAACACAGATCACTTGGACAACTGTTTAATATTTGCAATGAATGTGCCACTTAAGCCACAGATCACCTCATATCTAAATAAATCCAATATTGCATACATCATAACTAATAGGTTTTTATTTTGTATGCACTCTCATGTCACCAACAAGACCTCACAGTTATATGGCTTCTCCTTTTTATGTATTCTCACGTGGCTTTCCAGAACGTGTTTCCGAGAAAAAGCCTTTTCGCAAACCTCACAGTTATATGGCTTCTCCTTCGCATGTATTTTCTTGTGAACAACTAAATTT
This sequence comes from Penaeus japonicus, assembly GCA_017312705.2. Classification (NCBI taxonomy): domain Eukaryota; kingdom Metazoa; phylum Arthropoda; class Malacostraca; order Decapoda; family Penaeidae; genus Penaeus; species Penaeus japonicus. Next base: position 21,598 of record BOPN01005026.1, on the reverse strand, counting down.
TCTTTCAGTGAGAAAGCCTTTTCACAAACCTCACAGCTATATGGTTTCTCCTTTGTATGAACTCTAATGTGACCCACTAGATGTTGTTTCTGTGAAAAAGCCTTTTTGCAAACCTCACAGTTATATGGCTTCTCCTTTGTATGAACTCTCATATGCGTGACTAGGTCCTGTTTCCGAGAGAAATCCTTTTCACAAACCTCACAGCTATATGGTTTCTCCTTTGTATGAACTCTCATGTGACCCACTAGATGTTGTTTCTGTGAAAAAGCCTTTTTGCAAACCTCACAGTTATATGGCTTCTCCTTCGCATGTATGTTCTTGTGAACAACTAAATTTTCTTTCAGTGAGAAAGCCTTTTCACAAACCTCACAGCTATATGGTTTCTCCTTTGTATGAACTCTAATGTGACCCACTAGATGTTGTTTCTGTGAAAAAGCCTTTTTGCAAACCTCACAGTTATATGGCTTCTCCTTTGTATGAACTCTCATATGCGTGACTAGGTCCTGTTTCCGAGAGAAATCCTTTTCACAAACCTCACAGCTATGCGGCTTCTCCCTGGTATGTACTCTCATGTGCCTTACTAGATCCTCTTTCTGTGAAATAGCTTTTTTGCAAACCTCACAGTTATATGGCTTCTTTGTATGTACCCTCATGTGCCTTACTAGATCCTCTTTCCGAGAGAAAGACTTTTCACACACCTTACAGCTATACGGCTTCTCCTTTGTATGTATTTGCATCTGAGTTGTGAACTTGCTCTTACAAAGGAATTTCTTGCCACATGCTTTACCAACAACACGTTTCTTTCTCTCATCCCAATTTCTATGTAAAAGCTTCTCCTTTCCTTCCCTGTCTGCTGCCTGATCCTCATCTGATGATCCATTTGACCCTAAAACTTCAGCCATAAATGGAGCTGCTGGCAATGTGTCACTAGAATCTTCAACTACATTACTTGAGTCTCTTTTAAAATCTTCCTGTTTGAGATCTTTATAGAAGGGAAATCCATGCTCTATTTTAGTTACGCTCACTTCATCCCTCACCTTGTCTGCGTAATCAAGGCTTTCTTCCTTAATTTCCAGACACGTCTCTTCCGTAACACCTTCGCTAGCCTCTTCCTTAATTGCGACCCCTGTACTGTAGATCTCCTTATCCCTGAGTGGCACCAAAGGCAGCGGCACATCTGACAGGAAGGGCATCGTCACCTTGTGAAGATAATATATGAAGAAAGTAATTAAGAAGACTATAAAACTGCTCTAGGAAAAGATATTAAGAACATTAAGGACAAACAATTAAGGACAAAACACAATATGAACAATAATTCTCATCTTGAGAAAATCAATAATAATCATAACAATATTACTGCTAAAATTCAGTACTTAAATATGAAATAAAGATACTAACAAAAATTACAAAACAGACATTTTAAATAACCGCACCCATACACCCACAGATCAACTCATACTCATGTATATATATATATATATATATATATATATATATATATATATATATATATATATATATATATATATATATATATATATATATATATATAAATAAATAAATATATATAAATGAATAAATAAATATTTATATATATC
>BOPN01005026.1:0-12500 GCA_017312705.2 Penaeus japonicus | reverse complement strand
ATTGTGTATTGATATAACAAAATATCTTGCAGATTCAATGAGACGCCCACAAAAATCTTATAGCGAGTAAAGCTTTAAACTTAGCTTCAACTGAGTTCGTAAGGAATTTCTGAAAATCACTATGACGGATGACAAGATAACACGTCTAGTGGTTTTTGGGCTACACGACGGGGACACGTTACTTTGTCCAGCCCGGGGCGCGGGAGGAGCCAGCGCGCAGCGCTGGCTCGCGGCTAGTGCGGCCGAGAATCCCGACGCGTTAGGCTTATGCGTTCAAGAGTCCCGGAATTTTGGTCTATTTAAGCCGGATTGCCCCCGTCAGGAACGGGTTAAAACTCACAATCTGATTCCATCTCATGGATTTGTTTTCTTTTTCTTTTCAGAACTGAAAGAACAGGACCACATACTTTCCTACTAAGGAGGAAGAGATAAAGAATAAGGAATTGAAAGATTAAATCTAAAGAAAGAAAATACAGGTCAACGAAGGGAAAACCTGACAAGATAAATCTCCAAGCATTCCTGAGTTCAGGAAGCACGCGGGGGAGCAAGGGTGGGCGAGGGGCGAATCTCGGGGATTATTGGAGGAAGGAAGGGGGGGTGGGGTGAGAGTTACTTTGCTGTGTTACTATTTAACCCGCGGAAATCGATGCAAAAGCGAACAGTGCCATCTTTCTTTTTCACCAAAACAATGGGAGACATCCACGGGGATGTTGATGGCTCTATAACCTTACTTTCCAGCATCTTCTTACATTCTTCCTTAATAACCTGTTTTGCCGATTGTGGTAACCTCCACTGACGCGTTAGTACTGGCGCGGCATCACCTGTGGGAATATAATGATAGATCCCTGGGACGACGCCGACATCACTCTTCTTTCCCCCAAACAAGGACTTATGAGAAAGTAAGACTGACTAACTTCTCTCTCTCGCCGGACGACAGGTGATTAAGCGAGGGTAACGTGATGGAAGACTCTGGAAGGTGTTCGTCATTTACCTGGTCTACAGTAAGAACATTTGCATTTGCACGATCTGCATCAACTTCTCCGATTTTTGACAATACAATCTTCCGCACGTAATTTTACATTCTGTTCCATTTATGTTTACTACCCATACTGCAGCGGTTTTATCTTTAACCTTCACAATCGATCGAGGTATGAGCAAGGAGTCCACGCCACCGTCAATGAAAATATCACTGTCGGGAACTTTCAGATTAGGTACTGAAGCGGTAACAAACCTAGTTGATCGTGGCGGCAAAACTGTTGTACGTTTTACCCTGACGAACGTGTCTGGTCGGACCTTGTACAGTATGCTTACATTACGTCGTTCGGACGAGTCCGTGTTGACTAATGCGACACCTACGGAAGGAGCGTCGGTGAATGTAACGGGAAGACGTTCGTCTTCAAGACGTAAATAACATTGCGCAGGTGTTGGACGGTGCGAAAGCTTAAAAGAAAACCTTCTAAGGAAATCTATGCCTAATAGGACGTCACCTGGAAACGGACAAGAGCCTGTCACGATGAACCTATGCACAAGCTTCAGACGCGGTGAAACTGAAACATTCAAATCCCTCTCTTCTACTGTATCTAGTAATGTCCCCGTAACTCCTATCAGCTGACGTGCCATACGCGCACGTGACGTCACATTCAATGAGCTCAAAACGGATGCTTTAATGAGAGACGCTGCACTACCGGTGTCAACAAAGCACCTTAAATTCCTTCCGCCAATACGCAAAGTCACTAATGGACGTCCCATTAAGACTCTCGGTTGATCGTTACAATGATTACCATGACTGCTGCTGGTCGTCAGAACGTGCCCCTTCGTCGGTTTGGCCAGGCAAACGCGAGGCTTCGCCCCCGGCCCGATAAAAAGGGACAATGCAACCTATTGTGATCGTGACGACGACAGTGCCAACACACGCGTCCAGGGGGTTTCTCTCTGCAATCGGCCGTTATATGACCTGGCGCACGGTGAAAATAACAATTAGGACCAAGCATATTAGACGCATTAGACCGCTGAGCTGACGCGACAGGGAGCGGACGACGAATATCGCGAGAAGACGTACGACAAGCCCTAGAGGTGAATAACTTGTTGGCTTTAGCAACAATCTCGTGCAACGGCTGGTCCTCGCAGGCAACCAAGAAATCTGACAAATCCGTAGATAATCCACTCAAAAATACGCGTCTTATCAGCGCAATCTTATCCCCAATTTCTAATGAATATTCCCTGGCACCCATGTATACAAAACCTTCGATCTCTAAAAGAAAATCTTGCGGCGTCTGACCCTGCTTCAATCTCTTCCTTTGCAATTACTAAAGAAATCTGCACTATTTGCAGTACCACGAAACTTCGGCCTCAGCAATGCCTTAAAATGAGACCACGAAGTGATTATCTCGAACGCAGGCGAGTTAATTATCAAATCGGCTGTACCCTTGCAGTACGTCCGAGCTAACCTTACCGCGAATCGTCAGCATCGTCGGGCGTAACGAGCTCGATGCGGCGTAACCACGTCTCTAGTTCCTGACTCCGCGCGAGGGCGTCGTGATTCGGACGTGCTTCGAAGTACGGTATCGCGTCCCGGTCAACCAGGGTTGCCAGGTCTGTCCTTTTAAGGACAGTCTGTCCTATTTGAGATCCAACTGTCCGCAAGTTTTCATGAAAAAAGGACAACCTTAAAACTGTCCTTTTCTGTCCTATTTCTAAAATCCATGCGGAGTTCATAGATATAAATTTCAATACTAATGTTGCAGGTACGTGTACTGACGGATGTAACACCAGCCAGTACACATCCAGAACTGGAAGAACTACGCAATTTTTTGCTCTACAGAAATATCCAGCAGAGACAGTTTCCCTGGTTATTGAGTGATGATAAACTTGGAGATAAATTTGAGTATGATTTAAAATCTAGCACCCTCACCTCTGACAAGAAACTAGCAATTAAGCAACGCTGTCTTGATTTTATGCATAAGGCCATAAACCAGATTGATAAAAGGATTGATAAAACAATGAAAATTAACTACATCAAATATCTTAGTCCACAGAAATGTCTCAGTCACTAGACCAGCCCTCCTCTCTTGCTTAGCAAGCTTAGCAAGAGAGGAGGATCCATGTCAAAGAAGTTGAGAATCAGTATGAAAAAATATCACTGAAAACAAACCGGAAAGAAGAATTCCCTGAATTTGAAATACCCAAAGACCCAGTGAAATTTTGGTGTTATGTATTACATTATGAAAATGCAATTGGGGAAAATTGTTACAAAGAACTGGCAGTTATTGCACTGAACTCATACTGTATTCCACATTGATGTTCAGGATCTCTTGAGGCGATCCTAAGAGTCAGAACACACCTACATAGAGGAAACTGCTACCAAAGTTTTACAGTAAGCAACAAAATGCTGGCCCTATTCAACAGCAACATGTACAGAAAGGAAAGTATTGGAGAATGTAGTGCATCAGGATCTTCTTCTGCTACCACGTCAGCAGTACCTAATGGCGACGAGGATAATGAAGTGGACTCCTATGAAGAAATTCTGTCAATTCAGTATTAAACCAAGTATGTAAAGTATGATTATGTTCATAGCTTTGTTTCCCAAAGATTATACTCCTGCTGCATAACTTTTGTTAATAATTAACATAGCCTATTATTTCTAATAAAATCTGCTTACTGAAGAGTGAGGGGGTGATCATTAGAGAAATTTAAAGAAAAAACATATGTATCATATTAGTAAACGATCAATAGGCAAAAGGAAATTGATATATATGTTTGTCCTTTTCTGTCCTTTTTTCTGGGTGAGTCTGTCCATTTTTTAGCTCACACGTCTGGCAACCCTGCGGTCAACCTTGTCCTGATCGGCGGAGAAACTACGTCTGTTTGTGGCGGCGCAAAGTTATTCAAACGACTCTTAGCTACTCCAGAACTGACATCAACATCGGGATCGTGATCATTGATGATGACGGCATCATCACTACCCACACTATGCTGCTGGACTCACATACGGTGGATTTTACCTCCGTGGTGATGCTGGTTATGGCCTCCAAAAGACGAGCGACGTTATCTGTCTGACGGATCACCATCTCTTTTAGTTCATCCATACCGTTACGTGCTTCGTTCATACCTTCTCGCGCTTCACTCACACCAGCGTAACCTTCCTATATACTTGTACGGGTCTCTTTCAGGCCCTCGAGCACTCGCTCATATAACCCGTGAGTCGGACTAAGTGATTCTGGTACATTTTCCATCAGATCTTGGGCGCTATAAGTCTCTCGCATCCAATACACCTGCACCTGGCACAGACATATCTACGTGATCGTCGGCAAATCTCACTCTGACAGCTCCCACACCTTCGGCACCTACCGCCTCAGGGGCGTCAGATTCACTCGTGGCGACACCATCATTCGTCGTTGGTTGGTCTGCCTTATCGCTACGCAACAGCATGTTAACCCACTTCAAAATAGTTATAGTAAATATGAATGAATAAAATGCAACGGAACACAAGTTACACCTACGCACTTCCTCGGTTCTCGTGAAGGTAACGCACCGTTCGTAAGTCAACATGCGAAGTGAAAAAAAATCAGCTGGCAATGTACGTACAAGACACTCGCTATCGCGACACGGAACGTTGCGTTACCGATGACAAAATAAGTAACACAAAATACAGAAATACACACAGGCAATTAGGGTCAATGGACAAAATCATGCTCAGTTAACAAACGTGTGTTTACTATACTCAACGAGTGCGGTGAACGAACATTTCGTACTGTCAACTAGCAAACTACACGTAAGAGGTTATGTTACTGTCGAGTAGCAGGAGCGCGCGAAAGGGCTGACAAGCGAACGACGCTCTTTACCAGCGGGAACACAAATCAGGACGAGACGAAGAAACGAGAAAGCGCGTATGTGAATAAAACAAAATGTTACATAAAACCTAAACCTAACTATAATCAGTTTTACACATACAAGAAGGCGTGACTGATGCTACTCAAGGCTCGGAGTAAGTGAACATCAAGGCTACTTAGATCCCACCGCGTCGGCACCACTCTTTCGCTGTAGCGACTCTCGTCACTCAGCGGTTCTCTAAGATTTTGCATACGAAATATGGCCGGAATTCATATTTTAACCCGCAATTCTCCTTGATCTACTTCATGCCCTCCCCTACTATCGGGACCCAGATTGTGGGCTTCATGGGTGCAAGCGCTCATTAATTTCACTATATATGAATAGTAGAGGTTGAGAGGAATCCATCGATACCACTTTTGTGGTATTTCGTAACGCGGCGGTATTCGGAAAATTTACCTCACAAACTTTACCCGGGGGAAGTCGCTGCCACCACGGGATATTATCCCGAATAACTTTTAATATTCATTTGGTAGGTGTCTCGGAGGCTTTGTGTAGCATCAGTTATTTAAGGTTTAAAAGAAGCACGCCTTCATTAATTAGTTCATTAACTAAAACAATGAATACACTAAACACGTAACAAAACAACTAAAACTACGTAAAACAGAACAAGACTAAAATTACATTAAACAAACAAAACTAAACAACTAAACTACATAAACGAAACAAAACAAAACGCGAATTACGTTAAACATGAAACGAAACACGGAAAAACACAATATGAAACACTGTACACGGGACAACACACGGACAATACACTAAAACACGAAACACTGTACTTGGGACAATATACGGGACGTTACACGGGCACCATACACGTACGAAGTGTTGCTATGCTTACCGCGGGAGCACAAAACGCCGAGGTTTTACGAGGCACGAAAAGGGTAGGTACATAACCTGCAGAGGACGGCACACGTCACGCGGGATACATGGCGACGTGTCCCAAAATCCACCGAAAAACACACGGCGACCCCCCAAGCTCAGGCTGCAACCTGCGTCTACCACAGGAAGTGTGTTGTGTACCGTGGCTACCCAGAGAGAGCGAGCGTCCGGAACCCCCCGTACCTCATCGCCGAGGTTGAGGTGGCGACAATCGTTAGGATTGTTTATAGAGGGAGGTAACAACTGTCCAGGGCTCGTACAGACTCATGCGACGTGGCATTAGGAGGCATGGGACGTGGCATCGCTCTCGCCACTACACGCTTATTCATTCTCGCTCGCTCGCTCCCTCACCTCCACCGCACAACCTGTGTTTATTTTTGAAACATTTATTATTTCTTATTATCGTTTATTTCCATGCTTAATGGCACAAGGTTGTTATCGTTTATATATATATGCATTACAATTCTTTTGTTACGCTTAGCAATAGAATTTCAATATAAAATAAATAAACAAAAGAAAAGAGCGACCCACTGAAACGGACCGCAGCTCCCAGGATCTGTGGGGCGGCAGTCGAGGGTCTCACTGTGGAAGGTCCACATGGGGATTCCCCCCACGACGCGGACAATAGCAGGCGAAAAAAAGAAAAAAAATTATAGATATTAGCTAGTTTTTTAGCTTTTATTTTATTTTATTTATGTACATACATACATATGTACATATTTATCAACTCTGCTGACTACACCTGCAGTGAAACTGAAGTGCCGGACCCTCCACCAGACTACGACCAACTCCCAGCCACCCCCACACCTGCTGATGTGACCTTAACCACCAAAACAACCAAGCAAGGGGTTTCGCCCCCCTACTTTTACCTCCTACTTATTTCCTTTTCCAGGCATAGTCCAATCTTTTCTTCCCTCCTTACTCTAAGGCCTCTCTTCTCCCTTTACTCCAGTTCCCAGTTCCCAAACAGAGTACATCCCTGACCTCACACCGCGACGCCGCCACGCGAAACAAACTCGACAACCGCTATACCGACACATATTCAGTGCTTAAGTAATAAACTAGAAAATCATTACAGAGTTTCTGTTACCAACCGACAAGTGGTGACCCCGGGAGGACTAATGCGTAGGTGCGCCGGGATGCGATCGCCGTCTGCTACACTACTCTTGTCCCAGCTCTTGCTCCTGTCCTTGCTCTTACTCCTTATCCTCCTGTTTCCGCTCCTACTCTTATCCAGCTTTGCTCCTCTTCTTATGCTCCTGCTCTTGACCTCGCTCCTACTCTTATTCCAGCTCTTGCTCCTGTCCCTTCTCTTGCTCCTTTTTATGCTCCCGCTTCTACAGTTACTCCTCCTGTTGCTTCTGTTCTTGCTCATCTCCTTGCTACTGCACTTCTGTTCTTCCAACTCTGCTCCTGCTCCTCTCCTACTCTATGATACTGATTATGATGATAATGGTAGTAATAATAATGATGATGAAAATGATAATGGTATTGATGATAGCAATGGTAATGATGACTATGGTAGTGGTTGAATAACAATAGTATTAATAACGACCATGATAAGAATAATAATTATGGTGTAATAATGACAAATAATGATCATGATAATCCTGATATTACTATGAAAACTACTAGTTTATTACTACTTAATCATAATTGATGATAGTGATTATAACGATAATAGTGATGATCATGATATTAATGATTATGATAACAATAATGTTAGTGATGGTAATAACAATAGTAATGATAATGATAAAGATAAAAAGAGTTGATATGGACCCTGAACTACAATTTTAGTCACCTGCAGAATTGATGGAACCTGTGATATGACAGATATAAATTTCTAAAAACAGTAAAACACACAAAAAAACAAAACACAAAAATGTCTCTATCTCTACAATGAGTGACGAAAAGGGAGTGGGAAAAATCAAATTATGTTGCAGAAGCTGCCTTGATCAGAAATAAAACTCATCCTGGAGCCTGTGTAAGCAAATCTATCCCCCGTAGGCAATGGGTTAAGTCATGAATCACATATTGTCAAAACTAAATTAGCCTCTTTGTAGACAATCGATCTAATAATTTTGAAATCCCTGAAGTCATGAAATAGGATTTTAAGTAATTTGCTTCAAAGGCTAACCTTAAAGTTCTTCCGTGCGGCCTTATTCAAACAAGTAAACAAGCCACTCGCTGCACTTACATCACGGATTTGAAAAGTCAAGAGATCCCTTTGACCAACACCAACAATACATTTAAGAAAGTAAGACAATCATACTCAACTTACTGATATAGTGTGCAACCTAAAACCACCAGAATAATCGACAACACAAAGGGGAAATTGCGATCCGGATTCTCAGCCTCCCTGCTGCACATGTCTCTGCAAATCCAACATTTCACTTCTTATGATAATTTCCTTCATTCATAATTCCCTTCCTTTTGTCACAGCGCTCAAAGGTAGATTGCTAGAATAGGTCTGCGTCAGAAAAATAATCGAGATTGCTATCAATGGATTCTGTTTACTAACCGAATATAGCTATAATAGAACTAATAAACAGTTTTCGGGATTCTTCAAAACCCAGTGACGTCATGGATCCTTGCGTTTTCTTTGTCGCAGCCATGAAAAGAGAGCATTTGTTTGAACATAGACTTTTATATTTTTTTTCTTACATGATTATATATGAAAACAATACTTGTATAAAACGGTAAATTTGGATAAAGACGCAGATGATATATTTTGGATAGTTTTCGTTGTTTTGCATAATTAGATAGATTTACCGAAAAACGCCGTTTTGAAATAACACAGAAGTGGTATCAATGGATTCCTCTCGACCTCTACTATCCATAGCTAGTCGACATTACCCGAGATTCCGCCCCTCTCCCCCAAAAGGAAGTTAATCAGGGAAATTGTGGGGTAAAATATGAATTCGGGTCATATTTCGTTTGCAAAATCTTTACCCAATTACCTACCTAAATTTGCCTATGTGTGTATATATATATATATATATATATATATATATATATATATATATATATATATATATATTGCTACGCCAGTGGGTCTTTGTCTCTGTGCGAAACGTGTGTTACTAATAAACTGATGTAAGCTGGACAAACATGACGCAATGTCTGGGCAAGAGGCGCGGAAGGAACGAGGCCAGGACAGACGCAGTTAGCTGCTGCCCCTGGGAAGACCTCGCGTGTGCCCCTTGTGACCTGATATACTTTGTTGCCCTGTTATAAGCTGTATTGTGCAGTGTGATGTGCTGGTTTCCCCCCTGTATTATGCCTATAGAAAGTGTACGGGTAAATAACTAGTGTAAATAAAGGAAAGACTGTTATTGTGTGTTTATTTCGTGCCCTTCCTCGCCACGTGGCGTTTCCCCTCGTGGTGTTCTGGGACGCTGTGGTGTTCGGTGCCTCTTGGAGCTGTTCTGTGTTCACGACCCTGTGGTTAGCACGCCGTCTGCCTAGCCTGCCTCGTGTTGGTGGCAGATAGACGAGGCGGCCGGCGTAACAATATATATATATATATATATATATATATATATATATATGCATATCTATATCTATCTATCTCTCTCTCTCTATATATATAGATAGGTATGTAGATAGATAGATAGATATATAGATAGATAGATAGATTGGTAGATAGATAGATAGATAGATAGATATACCAGGATTAGACCTCGCACTCCCCTTTTCAAAGAACTTAGTGCTACTTCGTATGTAAAATCTTAGCCCAGTTACCTACCCAACTTTGCATAGTTTTCAAGTATAATTATAGATTGCCATCTGTTGAGTGGTCACGTCATTATCGGTCATAGTTTCCTATTCTAAGGAATATACGAGACCAGGTTTACATGAGGGAAATCACAGAGGTCCACTCAGGCTGCACTTCGAATGCCGGTTTCACGCAGCATCGAAATCTCAGTTGCAGTCATCACGGTGAGGGGTGTTCTTGGTCGCTCTATGACTTCATATGTAATGAAGACTATATAGGAAAGATGGGAAAGCTCACACAGAGCCGCATCACCCACATGCATTTTAGTGTGCGGCTCTCTTGCTTGATGGCGTTAACGTCAATCACCAGTTTAAGAGCAAAAAGAAGAGAAATTACTTTACCCATCTGATTTTTCACGTTTTTCCTAAAGATAAAGAAAGGTAAGATATTCAATATATTTGTTTTAAATGAAAATGAAGAAATAAGATAGACCAAAGTTAAACTGAATGTTTTAGTGCAGTGTCACTCCGAAAAAAAAGTATATATGAATACCTTTCAAGTATCTAGAAATATGCAAGTAATCATGTTATAGACTTTGTTACTGCACTTGAAGATATATTTAGAGAATATATTGGCAGCTAATTTCATAAATCAGACATAAAACAAAAAATAACTAATATTATCTAATATTAATAGCCTTATCTGCAGCGTCATTATCTGCAATAATTGCCAAAAACTCGCAATAATTTGCTGCCGATTTCAAGTTCTATTGCCAAAGAGCACCACCCGCCCACACGTACCAACCTATCCTGTAAGGGCGCCAACACGCATGCGCGAACCTTCGCCGAATGGCGAAAATGCCAAATGTTACCTGATTTTTATTTTATGTCGTCTCATTGAACCATTTAAAGAGTATCTCAGTGATGGTTTACAACAAAATTTATGTAACATTGAAGTAAGATTATAATTTATAATATACTGCATATTTCGAGACTCCAGTTCATGCGTGAAAATATAAAACAAATACCACCATATGTAGCTTTGATAAATGGGTGGTAAATAATTGTTTGAATCCTTCGGCTTGGATTACATTTACTTTTTAACTCGTAAGAAACTGAATTTACTAAGTGTTTGACATGAAAAACATTTAAACAACAACAAAAAGTCTATTGGGTGTATTTTTATGTTCATTCTCAGGGCAGACTGGTAATCAAAGGCTATTAAAGTATATAGTCACAATCAGAGTAATGCGTTCGAATTTGTTTAGATTTGATGGGCAGCAAAGGTCTCTTCAGAGAAAACTGAAGTAAATCAAGTCGGTAACTCATGTAAAACAATAAAATACCTGAGTTTAGTATTATTTACTGTGATAGCCTATAATGTTTGCAAATAATAATAATTTTGTGTGTTGTGCGATATCCATTTTAAACAAAACTTCTGTAATACACGCACAATATGCGAGGATAACTTTTGTTGCAATGAAATTATCATGAAAAATATAGCATACCTAGGTGAATAAGCCTAGAATACATTTTGCTTTGATTGATGTGTCATGGAATGAATTCTAAATTTGCACAAATAAGATCTATTTACTGGCTGCTACTCTGCACAACTAGTTTTTTGAAGAAATAAACTTTTTTCATGCTTAAAGTAGCATGATGTTAACATATTCAGATTCACATTCCGATATGAATTACTAAAGCAAAGAAGAAATGTATTTTATGAACTTAAAAGTGTTTTTCATCAGAAGAAGAAGCAAATAACTGTATAAAAAAAAAATGTTTTTCAAAGGCGCGCCACAGAGGCACGGGTCGCTCTGTGAGCGTGACGGCTGGTTTTGTTCGAGCGGTACGACACTTTCGCTGTCGTACGCCCGACAGTGCCGATGAAGTGAAATGATTTCAAGACATTTGACGCTGCAGATAAGGCCTATAAAATAAAAATCTAATAAATACTGGTATATGTGAGGTTGCTGAGAAACTCATCATAGAATATTATATAAAAATGCGACTACATTATTTTTCAAGATTCTTCAAATCAAAAATTGACCAAAAAGAGAAAAACAGAAAATCAACATAATGTAAGCGAAAAACAAAACAAAAAGAAAGTTAAGTAGAATGAGTTACCAGTAAATTTATATCTGTAACATTTTTTAATGCTTTCAGGACAATTTGGGACTTTGACATTGATAGATATATTTATTTTTCATTTTTCAGTTATGTTAAATGGAAGATTACTAAAGCATGTTTCTATTTTGTTTTTGTATTCTTGTGTTTTTACTATTATTGCATGGCAGTGTGCTTTTGATTTGTTATGTATATCATATTCATTTTATGATTTAATTTAAGTTTTGCATTTTTTCCTTAACTTGATATATTGGCATGTTCACATTTGTGATGTCCATTCCTAACAGTTTTATTTTGTTGAATATTTTTATTTCATGATTTCCCTTTGTTCTATTCATATGTTTTGTTCTATTCATATGCATTCTCGGGCCCCGACTTGTGTAAGCTGCCGTCGAACAACCAGCACAATGCAGGTAGAGGGCTCAGTAGATGAGAAAAACCTAGCTGCCTGACAGTGGACACCGGGGCTCAGTTCAGAGAGATTTGGGAAGACGTCCCTTCGCCCGGGCTATATGCTCGAGGCGGCCCGGCCTCTGCCAGCTATAAGTGCTGACTCATCTGATCATCATCACTGAATGCTTACCATGGCGGTTGGATTGCCTGAAGGCGCTCCAGTTGCCAGGGGGAAAGCAATAGGCATAGCCGCCTTACCAGCCCGGCGGCTGTCGTCTCTGGGCCCTGCCTGAGGAAGCGAGTGTGCTCGCATTCCATCAGATAGTACTCTATCTTGGCGTCCGGCGCGCCACAATGACTACAGCGTCGCTCATCATGCCCAATGGTGGATATGATTTGCCACGCACAAGGGTAGCCTAATCTCAGTCTGTGAAGACTGACTTCGGCTCGCCTTGGTATTTTATTAGAGAGTATCAGCGACTCATAGCCTG
>BOPN01005025.1:105000-107778 GCA_017312705.2 Penaeus japonicus | reverse complement strand
TATATATATATATATAGTGTGTGTGTGTGTGTGTGTGTGTTTGTGTGCGTGTGTTTATGTATACCTATACATATTACAAGACAGTGCTCTCAAATTCCCCTAATGCATATCCACACTGTATAATCATATACTTCATATATATACGTATGTAAATAAAACACATACAAATATTTCTCTCAAGGTCCCTTCCCTCCTATATCTCTATCTCCCCTCTTATGCACTCTTTTCTCTCTCTCTCCCCTCTACCCTCTCCCTTCTCTCCCGTCCCCTCCTCTCCCTCTCTATCTCTTCTCTCTTACCCTCTCTTCTCTCTCTCTGACCCCTCTCCCCCCTCCCATCTTTCTCTTGCTCTCCACTTTTCTTCTTTCCTTCTACCCTTTCTCTCTCTATCCCCTCCCCTCTCTCAGACCCCTCCTCCCCCTCCTCTCTCTCTCTCCCCTCTTTCTCTTTCCCCTCTTTCTCTTTCCCCTCTTTCTCTCTCTCCTCTCTCTCCTTCTCTTAACTATGAAAAGGGGAATAAAATCCCAAAAGATAACATCCGACAATCTCTCTCTCTCTCTCTCTCTCTCTCTCTCTATCTCTCTCTCTATCTATCTATCTATCTTTATCTATCTATCTATCTATCTATCTATCTCAATCTCTCTCTGTCTCTCTCATTCTCTCTCTCTTTAAATTTCCACAAACATTTCTTCCTTTATCTACCTCTCTATTTCTTGTTTATTTATCCATTCCTCGAGTGTTGTTAATCATGCATTCAGGATGTATATTTTTTCTATCAGATTCGAATCCATTTTAGTTTGGCTTTTATCGTCCTTTTTTTATCTATTCTATCTATTTACGGGATGGTAGCATATTGAATGAAATCGGATGAAATCGGAAAAGGATGATGATAGCAATGATGATAATAGTAATGATAAACAAATAATGCTGATGGTAATGATGATATTAATGATAATGATGATAGCAAAAAATAATGATAATCGTAATGATAATGATGATAATTGAATTAACACTGATAATGATGATAATAACAATAATGATAACAATGATAACAATGATAATAAAAAATGATAGAGATTATTAGGGTGCGAAAGATGATGACAGATATAAAGATAATTTTATTGATAACAATAATGATAATATTGATGATAATGATATCGATAATAATGCTGACAATGTTATATTAGTAATGGCATTAATAATCATAAATGACAATGATAATAATAATGATAAGATGATGATGATGATAATAATGATAATGATAATGACGATGCAACTTTAACAGCAACTATGACTACTAGTAATAATAACAATTATGATAATAGTGATAATAATGCGTATAATAATAATGATAACAACGATGATGATGGGGAAAATAATAACAATACCAAGAATAAAAATTATAATATTGCTAACAATACTAATGGTAATGATGATGATAATGATCAGGATATGAATGATAATAAGTAGGAAGAGAAAAAAAATGATCATGATAAAAACGAAAGAGAAGAAGGAAAAAGAGGAGAAGAAGAAGAGAAAGAAATGAAGGAGCAAAAGAGAAAAAGAGAAGATAGGAAGAATGAATGAAAGAAAGAAAGAAAAGGAGATTGAGAATAATAGAAATAACATCTTCGTTAAGTAGGAACTCTTATCAATTAACAAAATATAAAGATAATTATGATGATGATGATGATGATGATTGTGATGTTGATGATTATGATGATGATGTTGATGATGATGATGATGATGATGGTTATGATGGTGATAATGAGGAGGAGGATTATGATGATGATGATGGTTATGACGATGATGATTATGATTATGATGATCATGATGTTAATGATTATGATGATGGTTATGATGGTGATGATGATGATAATGTTTATAATAATAATGTTATTGGCGACGACAGCAACAGCAATAATGATGATAACAATAATGATAACAATTATGTTATTTAAGGTTTGTGATAATAGCAATAATGCTAGTAATAATTATGATTACGAAAATTATCATAATAAGGATAATAACAATGATAATAAGAATGATTATGATAATAATAATAATGCTGATGATAATGATGATAATATCGATAATAATGATATAAATGATAACAATTTATCCCGTTTTGTTTCTCATAATCATAATGATGAAGATAGAAGGTATGCTATGAATCATAGAATTAATAACAATAAGTTACGCAAGAAAGAAAAAATGTGTATTACATGATTATTATGCATTATACATTAAAACTACATTTAGCTTTCTTTTGTCAATTTTCATTCCCTTCGTAAAAAAAAAAAAAAATTCTTGTGATATTGCAAATTGAATAGAAAAAAAGCAGATTGATTCACACACACACATGCGCATGGATGTATGTGTGTATATATATATATATATATATATATATATATATATATATATATATATATATATATATATATATATATATATATATATTTATATATATGTGTGTGTGTGTGTGTGTGTGTGTGTGTGTGTGTGTGTATGTATAAATATATATAAATATATATATGTTTATGTATATATATATATATATATATATATATATATATATATATATATGTATATATATATATATATATATATATATATATATATATATATATATATATATATATATATATATACACACACACACATTTATATGAGTGTTTACGTGTTGATTTAGTTCCCTACCAGAAAATATCTAAACCGTTCAAAATACAATCACAAGTAACCAAATATTGCAGCCAGTAATTTTTCAGACATTAACAT
>BOPN01005025.1:52500-57500 GCA_017312705.2 Penaeus japonicus | reverse complement strand
ATGTGTGTGTGTGTGTGTGTGTGTGTGTGTGTATATGTGTGTGTGCGTATGCATATATGTTTGTGGGTGTGCGTGTGGTACATCTGAGTGTCTGAGAAACTGAAACTGATTCTGATATTGGCAAGGTTATTGTTTATGGAAGACAAATCCTATGATATCAAAGATAAAGTTCTTGACAAAGACAATTCTAAAGAAAGAAAACACTAATAACGACAACGATAAAGTCGCTTATATATCCAACCTCAATTATACACAGTTGATTAAAAAGCTTTTCCATCCTGTCATATTTATTTCCTTTTCATGTTAGTGAAATGCAATAAATTAATAAATAAGGTGAAAAAATGCATTATGATTTGGCCTTGCAATGAAGGGGATAATGCAATAGGGGTTAATCAAGAAAGAGAAGAAAAATACTGTGCACTTAAAATATTATTTTCTTTCTGCCTATCTCTCTCCTTCTATCTCTCTGGCTCTGTTTATTCATGTTTCTCTCTCTGTTTTGTCTTTAAGTATCTCTGTCTGTCTGTCTGTCTCTCTCTATCTATCTTTTTCTGTCTCTCTCTCTCTCTCTCTCTCTCTCTCTCTCTCTCTCTCTCTCTCTCTCNAGAGAGAGAGAGAGAGAGAGAGAGAGAGAGAGAGAGAGAGAGAGAGAGAGAGAGAGAGAGAGAGAGAGAGAGAGAAAGAGAGAGAGAGAGAGAGATAAAGAGAGAGAGACAGACAGACAGACAGACAGACAGACAAAGACCGGAGAAACATAAACTAAACAGAGATGATGAAGCAGTAGAGAAAGGCAAGCCATAGACCGATGCAGAGAGATAACCAAAGGGGCAAGAAGAGAAGAGACCAAAGGGGAAAAGATACGTAAGTGCATTAAAAAAGTGGACATCATAGGGGACAGGTCACACACACACACACACACACACACACGCACACAGGAGACAGGGCGACAGGCTGGACAAAGAAGACAACAGATTGGGACACCACCAGCACCAGGAGGTCGAGGGCGAGACCGGTGACAAGATGGCGCGATGAAATTGAGAAATTCGGGGACTGGCTTCGGGTGGGGTGATTGGAAGAGATTGGGGGAAGCCTGCGTTCTACTGGAGGGGGGTACAGGCTGTTGATGATATATGTGTATGTATGTATACACACACACACACACACACACACACACACACACACACAGACAAACACACACACACGCGCTCGCGCATATATACATACATACACTCTGCCCAAATATATATAAATAAATGATTCAAATATTCAAAAACATCTGCGACCACCTGTAAAAGGTTCCAAGCTACTATATTTTCTCCTGTTCTCTGGATTTCAGCGGAATAAAGATATAATCCACATTATCATTATTACTCTCTTAATGATACACACCTATGTACGAGTGTGTTTATCTATCTCTTTCTATCTCTACCTATCTTTCTATAGCCATCAATCAATCTACCAATCTATCCATCCCTCTATCTATCTATTCATCCATCTAACTATCTATCTATCTATCTATTTATCTATCTATCTGTCTACATATCTATATATCCGCACACACAAACACAGTGCATATACCTCTACCAAAGAGCGCACTGTTCTTGCACGAAAACAAAAGAGCATCGACTCCCGCGCGCCATGCCTCCCCAGCCCGAAACGACGGCGAACATGTCCTGCCATCATGTTTATTTCACGGGATAACAATACAGCTTTGTCATGCGGTCGAGGATAGTTATTTCGTATTCCAAGGCTATTGTTTACTTTGTGTGTGTTTGAGGGAAGGGGATGGGGGGGTTGGGGGAGGCTTTGGGCTCTTATAACGAACAGTTAGGTTGTTGTAATGCGAACACGGGTGGCCAGCGCGTTTTTCTGTTGTTTTGAACGCGGACGACCTGTTTTTAGCGATGGATTTTCTGTTCAGTGTCTGCATGGAGGTCAGGCAGCTCGTTGACTGACACGCTGGGTGGTGTTTCAGGTCATGCAGATGCATGTGGATAAATTTATATTTACTGTATGCGCGTTTTTGAGTGTTTGTGTGTGTGTTTGTTTGATTGTAAGTGTGTGTGTGTTTGTTTGTTTGCTTGTGTGTGTATATGTGTGTCTCTGTGTGTGTGAGTGTGAGTGTGTGTGTGTGTGTGTATGTGTGTGTGTGTCTATGTTTGTGTCATTATCGTCGTGTAAAGTCAGGATCGTGGTAAAGTTCCTGCCCACCGAATGACGTCACTTTCCTATTTGTCTAATCTGTATTATTTATCTACGTTTTACTTTCCCTGCTCGTCCTATTTTCCTGTCCCTACATTCCCATTTGTCCTATTCCGATTATTCCTATTTTCCTCTTCTTATATTCCTTTTTGTTATTTTTTTCCTATTTTCCCTTTTCCTATTTTCTTTATTTGCTCGCTCTCGCCGGACCACCGCCGTCCTTGGCAGGAAGTGCAGTGACGGAAAATTCTTTCTCCGTTGCATAAGAAGATTCTCGGTTTTTGTCTTCGGACATTTTTTATCCATTTATTTATTCATTTTTGAGACGAAGCGCGGAAATGGTTAAGTAAAGACGAAAGATTTCTTTTTTTCCCCTATTTTTATTCGTGTTTCTTCTTCTTCTTCTTCTTCTTCTTCTTCTTTGCCCGTGTGTGTGTGTGTGTGTGTGTGTGTGGGTGTGTGTGTGTGTGTGTGTGTGTGTGTGTGTGTGTGTGTGTGTGTGTGTGTGTGTGTGTGAGTGTGTGCGCGCGCGCGCGTGTGTGTGTATACTTACAAATGTATGCATGGCAAGTGCATATGAGCTTCCTTTTCATACACACAAACGTAACTGTGCATCATCTAAACATCAGAAGTCACCACAACACTACACCTATGATGAAAATAATCAGATTATCTTATCGATGTCCATCATAATCAGTGATTTGTGATCCCGAGCAAACAACTTACACATCGCTGACCGTCAACGTCTCGGTAAACAAGATCGTGAGTTGTTCTATATTAACTTTTTTTTTTTAATATATATATATCCATGTTCTTAGACGTCGTTGTGTTATTCTAGATCTATAATATTGTTAGTTGTAGTTCAGGTGTTTTGATTATGTTCATGTTTTGTTCCTCTATGATGAATGCTTTTGAAATCTGAATATATTTATTTTTATTTATTTATTTTTTTATTTTTATTTTTTTTACTACGTGATGTTACGAATATTTTCTGTATTATGAATCATGTGTGTCGTATTAGTGCCAACTTTAATGAATTGTGTCTTGGGAAAGGACTATTTAAGTAGTTTTTTTATTATTATTATTATATGAAGAGGACTAGTCATGTTGCAAATTTTATTCTTATGGAAATATATTTTTATAAGTTTGATTTGTATGTAAGAAAGAGGTGGGTTTGGGACTGCATAGTGTATTGTATAAGGTGTTTGTATAAATATACTAATATTTATATGTTTTTTTTATATATATATTAGATTGGAGTGTTTGATTAACTTTATGCAATTTGAAAAAAGTAATTAGAATTAATATTGATATGGACTTTATATATATCAGATTAGAGTGTTTAATTAACTTTCTGTAATTTGAAAAAAAGGAGATAGATCACTAAGCATCATAGAAAGAATTAGAAATTTAAGATAATTAAAATGATAACTAATTTCTAGCTGTATTTTTTTAAATATTTTTTATTATTCTTTATTTCAATGAATTCAAAACCAAGTGCTATTTATATATTTTTCATAATACAAAATTCCTTCATTATTTTGTCAGGGATCAGCATACTAGAAATATAAAAGTTTATTCTGGCTTTTTCTCTAAACTTGTTTTTTTTTTTTTTTCACTAGTAATAATAATCATGTCAACATAAATAACGATAACGACACCAAAGAACAATCAGAATTATATTGATAATTCTAACCAGATATATATATATATATATTACCAGTATAAATCTCCTATCAAATGAATCATCTTTAGAAATTATAGAATAAAGAAAATCAGTCATAACATAATCTTATTTTTTTCTCTCTCTCATAGTGGACCAGCATTGTGAAGACATGTCTGTAAGAAACCTATTATTACTCTCGAATTCCACTGTCCATGGAAGTGGGTATTTGGAATGGGCGGCTCAACACATCCAGGAATTCTTGAAAAGGTATGCTTTCGCTTGAGCTATGTAGAATAATGATGCGGCTTATATCATGTTGATAGGTATATACGGATATAAATCTATATGTCTATATATATAAATATATATACATATATATATATATATATATATATATACATATACATATACATATACATATATTATGTATGTATGTATGTATGTATGAATAGACACACACACACACCAGCTAAAACCTTTCCATCATATATTTATTTTTAGAAAGAACAGTTTTACCTTTTTGTGTACTAAAGCTTTTTATCAACATCTTTATGCGTTTATTATCATTATAATCATCATTTTTATTTTACCACAACATAAAATACAGTCACAGAAATTCCACTACACACACGCATAAGCGTAGAAGTTGAAAAGGTCATTATTTTCATTATTATTTTGTGTCATCATTATCAGTGTCATTCTTTGTGTCATCATTATCAGTGTCATTCTTTGTGTCATCATTATCAGTGTCATTCTTTGCGTCATTATGATAATCGATGTCATTACCCTTAATGTCATTAATCACGGTGTCATTATCAGTATTGTTGTCATTGTCCATATTAATATAACCGTTATTATCATCGCTATGGCAATAGGCAAATGATGATGATGATGATGATGATGATGATGATGATGATGATGATGATGATAATGATATTGATAATGATAATGATAATGATAATGGCAATAGCAATAGCAATGGCAATGGCAGTGATAATGATAAAGATAATGATGGTAATAATAATGATAATAATGATGATAATAATGATAATAATGATAATAATAATGAGGGCAATAATAATAATGATGATGATAATGATTGTAATGATTGTAATGATAATAATGATATTGA
>BOPN01005025.1:32500-37500 GCA_017312705.2 Penaeus japonicus | reverse complement strand
TCATTGTTAATCTTGTTCTTATTCTTACCACCACCATTATTATTATCATTGTTAGCATGCACACACACACACACACACACACACACACACACACACACACACACACACACACACACACACACACACAAACACTTACAATTACACACACACACACACACACACACACAAGCACACACACAATCACACACACACATACGGCTAAATACATATATACAGTGAATAGATACTTATGTAAATAAAGCGATAGATAGACACAGAGATAACGCAAAGGACTCCAGCTGAACGAGAGAGAGAAAAAAAAAAAAAAAGAAAAAAAAAAAAAAAAAAAAAAAAAAAAAAAAAAAAACACGTGTATTTACCTAAGGCCTTTTGCAATGTACCCTGAAGAAGGAATAGTGTGAAAAGGTCGTTTGATATTTTCCTGTTTTTTTTTTTATTCCCCCTTCATTGTTTTGTGTATAGAGAGATAGGATAAGAGAATAGCAAAGAGAATAAGACAGACAGATAGATAGATAGCTCGATAGACTGATAGACGACAGACAGACAGACAGACAGACAGATACATACATAGACATCCTAACAAGTAAATCGATAGATAGATACATAAATCTAATCATACAGATAGACTTTCCAGTAATTCCCAACCTGTGATAATCTCGAGATATGTTTTCATCATTGATATCCAAGTGAGATTACAGCGACCGCAGCTGATAGATAAACAAATAGATCCTTTTTTTTTCATTGAGATTGTGGTATCAATGGATGGTTTACTTCTCGTTGCTACGGGCGGGTGGTCTGAGTTTAACATGTATGGGTCTTGTGCAAGTATACATAGGTTGCTATCAATATGCAGGGGCGGCTTTGGTCATTTATGTGTTCGGTGGGCATTTGTGTGTACGAGTACTTCTGTGTGTGTGGGTGTGTGTGTGTGTGTTTGCGTTCGTTTATTTGTCATTATCGCTAGTATCATATCTCTCTTTCTTACTCTCTCTCTCTCTCTCTCTCTTTTTCTCTCACTCTCACTCTTTCTCTATCTCTCACTCTCTCTCTCCTTCTCACTCTCACTCTCTCTCTATCTCTCTCTCTCTCTCTCCTTCTCACCCCCTCTCACTCTCTCTCGCCTTCTTCCCCCCTCTCTCACTCTCTCTCGCCTCCCCCCCCCCCCCCTCTCACTCTCTTTCGCCTTCTCCCCATCTCTCTCTATCTAATTATCTATCCATTTGCCTATCTACCAAACTTCCCCGCCAAGTCGACGGTTCAAGACCCTGGCCAATTTCTAAACCTGCTGAACGGAGCGTCGACTTTGCAAATTGCTTGAGGTGTCCAGTTTTGCTGAGTCATTTCGTGGACAGACCTAGTGCCCACTCACCGTGAAAGATATTTTGAGCTGACCTTCTATGCTGAGCAATCGTTGTTATGTGAGTTTATGTACGCACACACACACACACACACACACACACACACACACACACACACACACACACACATACACACACACACACACACACACACACACACACACACACACACACACACACACACACACACACACACACACACACACACACACACACACACACACACACACACACACTCGTACCCATATATGTGTGTGTACATAAAACTACATACAAAGAATTAGATCATTGCACAAAAGTAAAAAGAATTAAAAAAAAATCGCATAACATACTGCATGAAATATATACAATTTACCAAGAAATATAAATTAAATTACATACTTTAAAGTCGATTTTCCATTCACATTACATGGTAAAAGCGATCCTAGAATTGTTGCAAATATGATGATTATAATGATAGCGAAGTTATTAGTAATAATTATGATAATTATATTAATGATAATTATGATAATGATGATAATGACGATGATATTGATAATGACGATGATATTGATAATGACGATGATAATGATAATGATGATGATAATGATAATGACGATGATAATGATGATAATGATAAAATAATTACAATACCAATTGTAATGAAAAATAATGAAAATAATAATGATGATTATAATGATAGTAATGATAATAATTGTAATAAATAATAATATTGATAAGAACAATCATGATAATAATAATGATAGTAATAACAATCATCATCATCAGAATGATAATAATGATAATAATAATAATAATAATGAAAATAACAATAACAATATGAATAATGACAATCATAATGATACAGATAACAACAAAAAATAACAATAATAGCAATTTTGCTTAGCATTACCATCCCCATAATCATCATTATCATCATTATACACTCTCCATCCTCATCCCTAGTATAATTAATCACCCTTTCTTATGATCATAATGACAGTATAAACTATGATCTTTATTTTATTTTTTTTTATTAGCCAGACTTTTGAGATAAAATTACATCGTTTAGCGAAAGAAAACGTGATTAAGGTGGATTTGTTTTAGTTATATATCTGATTTGGTGTTTGTTTGTTTTTTGTTTTTATTTTTGTCTTCCAATATGAATGGATTAGGTTGGATTTTCTTTTTCTCTTTCTTTCGTATTCTTCTTTATCCTGGTTATTCGTTTTTTTTTTGTTCTTCTTCTTCTTCTCCTTTATTCCACCTTTAATTCCTGTTCCCTCCTTCGTTCTTCTTCTAGGAAATCATGATTATTATTATTATTGTTATTATCATTATTATTGATATTACTATTTTTATTGTTATTATCATTGTCGTTATTGTTATAATCGTCATCGCTATATCTTATTTTCCTTTTTATCAGCATTATTCTTGTTATCATCATTACTATTCTCATCATAGTTATCATCATTATTCTTGTTACCATCATGATAATTATTATGATCATATTTATTATCCTTCTTATTATCATCATTATCATTCTCATCATCACCATCATTATCTTTATTGCCATTATTCTTTCCTTGGACTTGTTATCATCAAAATAATAGTAGTGATAATAATCATCATTATCATTGCTCTTATCACCACTCTGATATCATTCTCCTCCTCTTCCTCTTCTTCTTCCTCCTCATTCTGTTATTCCTCTTCCTCCTCCTCCTCGCCATCCCTTTCCTCTTCCCCTTTTCTTTCTTTTTTTTCCTATTCCTCCTCCTTTTTCCCCGTCTCCTCATATATTTTCCTTCTCTTTCCTCTTCCTTCTCCTCCTCCTCTTCTTCCTCTTCCTCTTGTACCCTCTCTTCATCCTCCCCTTCTGTTACGCCCGAAGCAAAATTTTGTTTACACTGGAATACAGATAATCCGAGGTAGAAATGTATGTGAGATCGTGTTTTTTATAAAAGCATTTTTACTTCGCTGTAGAACAGAACAATAAGCTTAAATACGTCGTTAAATTGTTACTTACTTATATTCTTTACTGCATATAGATATTTTATAGTATATAGATATATACCTTGTATGTATATGCACTTTTCAACGAAAAGTTTTCAACGAAAAGAAAAAATACGCCAGTAAACTGTTTATGGAAACTGAGATGGAAAATATGAGAGAGAATTATCTAATTACTTTTTGGAAAATGAAGATCCAGGGATATTGGGATTATCTATATCGTTCTTATTTACTCATCATGGATCATGGCAGTTTACCCAAAATTCTTTGGCTTATGGAAGCTTCTCGCTGATTGGATAAGCGCTCATGTTATCTTATGATTGGCTGAATCTGCGCCAATGAGATCTACGTATTAGATTCCGTACGTTATGATAGTTTGAATCTCCACCAATCAGATCAACTTATCAGTCTCCCAATGCTCTATCTGGTGAGTCTCTGCCAATCAGATCAATGTATCAGTGTCAATGTTCTGATTGGTGAATCTCCACCAGTGAGAGTATACTTATCAATGTCTAAATGTTCCAGCTTGTCACACAAGAATTTGATCATAGACAGATAAATGGTTTGTGAAATAAAGAAAAAAAAATGCACTGAGAAAGAGAGAAAAAAATAAACATAACAATTTTCATTATTTTTATAACACTCTACTTCGTTGATCTATTTGTTGATATTAGATTTTTTCCCCCAAAATATTCTTTTGATTTTGACCTAAGCTTCCACGACCCGAATCTTCATTTAGCGTTGACCCCTGACCTTAAACGGACGACTCCTGTGACCTCACTTGCAACTCTGTGACGTCAAGCATGACATGACGGATTTTCACAGTCATGAAGCGAAACGTTGTAGACCGATGCGCTTCTGTTTTTCATTTGTTCGTTTATCTTTGCACTCATGGTGTTTATAGATCTTTTAAGTAGAAAATACTACTAACATAATTCAAGGTTAGATCCGTAAGTATATATATATATATATTTTTTTATCGACGTAAATTTGTAAAAAAAAAAAAGAAAAAAAAAAATGGTGATGAATTTGCCTTCTTTCGCTTTACTACCAATCGGATTTAAGTGCGCGTGTTTGATACGTCATCGCCAGTTTCTCCGCCGCTGTCATTTCGCACGAAGATCATCATTATTTTTCTTTCTTCTTCTTTTTGTCTTCTTCTTTTTTTTTTATCCTTTTTTGAGATTAATTCCTTCTTTCAATCCATTTACTTATCTTTCGACGAATTGATGTCTTATTACAACCACAGTTACGATTACGCGGCCAAAATAACGCTTAAACCCCTCCCCTCAACCCCTACCCCTTATAAAAAAAAAAAAACGATGCCATTAGTCCCCCCCCCTCTCCCCTCCCCCGCGTGGCCTTGCGGGCAACAACGGCACCAGGTACTGTTAGGGAGATCGGATCTACCTTGAACAGTCTTGGATTCTCCTCCGAAGGAAGGCGAGGGAGTTAAAGAGAATTGAGTTCAACCCCGTTACAACGAATCCACCTCCCCTCCCCCTCCCCCTCCCCCCTCCCCCCTCCCCCTCCCCCCTCCAACACCCAGCCCAGCAGCAACGCTAACAACTTTCTTTCTTCTGCTCGTACGAATGACGTAACACCCGCGCGGGTCGTCTACGCAAAAAAAAAGGGAGGCATTGTAGAGTATAT
>BOPN01005025.1:17500-25000 GCA_017312705.2 Penaeus japonicus | reverse complement strand
ACCCTCCCCGCTCTCTAGCCCTCTCCCCTTCTCTCCAACCCTTACCCTCTCTCCTCCCCAACCCTCCCCCTCTCTCCTCCCCAACCCTCCCCCTCTCTCCTCCCCAACCCTCCCCGCTCTCTAGCCCTCTCCCCTTCTTCCTAACCCTCCGTTTGCTTGCTTGCCCTCCCATCTCCCCTTCTCCCCAACCCTTCCCCTCTCTCCTCCCTAACCTCCCACTCTAACCCTCTCCCCTTCTTCCTCACCCTCCCCATCCCCCCCTCCCTCTCCCTCTCTCTCTCTCTCTCTCTCTCTCTCTCTCTCTCTCTCTCTCTCTCTCTCTCTCTCTCCCTCTCCCTCCCCCTCCCCCCCCCCTCTCTCTCTCTCTCTCTCTCTCTCTCTCTCTCTCTCTCTCTCTCTCTCTCTCTCTCTCTCTCTCTCTCTCTCCTCCCCCCTCCACCCTCACCCCTCCCCCTCCCCCCTCCACCCTCCCCCCGCTCCCTCTGGCCACCGACGGGGCCCGAGAGAATGAGAAAGTAGTAATGACTAGCTGTTTCCTCGGCGTGCTTGTGCTTGAGAACGGTTTGTGAATTCGGGAGTCGGCGGTAGCGGTGAGGCGGAGGGGAGGGGGGAGAAGGGGGTGGGGTGGGTGGGTGGGGGGAGTGAGGTGGGAGGGGAGAGCGAGGTAGTGGGGCGAGAGGGAGGTGTGGCGATAGGGAGGGGGTGGGGTGGAGTGGTGGAGGTGAGGCGTTTGGGAGTGGGGGTGGGCTGGGGTGGAGGTGAGGTTTTAGGCGTTAGGGAGGGGGGGTTAGTTAGGGAGTGGGGCGGGAAGGGGGGGGGGGGGGGGGGAGATGGGATGGGGTAGGTCGGGAGAGAGGCGAAGAAGAAGAGGAGGAGGAGGAGGAGGAGGAGGAGGAGGAGGAGGAGAGGAGGAGGAGAAGGAGGTGTGGGAGATGGGTATGGAGGGAGAGAGGGAGGAGTGGAGGGTGGGAAGACGTGTATCAGAGGGAGTTAGGAGGTAGAGAGGGGGTGGTGGTGGAAGATAAGGAGGGGGGAGGTAGAAGAAGGAGAGAAGAGGAGGTTTTAGGCGAAGGGGAAAAGGGAGGAGGAGGAAAATAGTGGGAAGAAGGGAAGGGAAGGGAGGGGGGGGGGGTAGAATAGAAGAGTAGTGGGAGGACGGGGGGGAGGGCGGAGATATGAGAGAGAAGGGGAGAAGAAGCGAATGAGGAGGACGAGGTGTAGGCGGTGGGGGAGGGGGACGGAGAGGGGTAAGGTAGATGCAAGGGGGTAAAGGGAGCGGATGGGGGGGGGGGGAGGAGAATGGGGTGTTTGAAGAGAAGGGCACTTAGAAGGGGGGGGGTGAGGGTAGAAATGGAAGAAGGGAAGCGACAGGAGGCGAGGAAAGAACAGAGAGAGAGATAGAAAGAGAGAGAGAAAGAAAGAGGATGAGTGAGTGAGAGAGACAATAAAAAAAATAAAAAAATAAAGAAGAAAAGGAGGAAAAGAAGAGGAAGAAAAAAAAAAGAAGTATCAGAAGAAGAACATCAACAAGACAGAGAGGTAGACCAAACAAGCAATAAAAGTAGACATAAATAGAGATCAAATAAACAAAGTAGACAAGTAGATATATAAGACAAGCAATCAAGGAGATGGGTAGATGCGTCACAAGATCACAAACTTGACTCGAGTCTGCCACAAGAAAAACAATAACAAAAACAAAGACATTTTCCAAACCAAATCTTCACTTGTTATTTAATGCATCAACGCCATTATACGTAATATCTGAAGGCTTTCTCGATGCTGGGACTCTCTCTCTCTATCTCTGCCTGTCTGTCTGTCTGTCTGTCTGTCTGTCTGTCTGGTGTCTTTCTGTGTGTCTCTCTCTCTGATGTGTGTGTCTCTCTCTTTCTGCCTGTACATCTGTCTGTCTGTCTGTTTGTTTGATTCTCTCTCTCTCTCTCTCTCTCTCTCTCTCTCTCTCTCTCTCTCTCTCTCTCTCTCTCTCTCTCATTCACTCACCCGTTCCATTTAAGCAACGTCAGTATTTTGCGTACTTGTTTATCGTCTCAATACTTTTATAGTTGTGATTTTTCTTCACTTACCAAAGCAATAAAAATGAAAGCTATATATACCTGAAAAAACAACAACTAGTGATGACCATTATTCTTACAACCCTACTACCCCCCTACCTCCCCCCACCACCCATAACCACAAAAATAACGCCAACGATAGACCGTGCTTGAGCCAAATATTTTTGCAGGAGTTAAAGGAGTGTTGGGGTCTTGCAACATACGGGCCAAGTCTGCTATTGCTTGCTGCATGCATTTCCAGGTCACAAGGAGGGGGGGGAGAGTGGGGGGTGCATGGGGGGAGAAGAGAAGGAGTGTGTTGTGGGGGGGAGGGGAGTTATCTTGGGTAGCTGGGAGGGAGGGTGGGGGGGGGCGGGTAAGAAGACCAAGTAGGGAGGGAGAAAGAGAGAGAGAGAGAGAGAGAGAGAGAGAGAGAGAGAGAGAGAGAGAGAGAGAGAGAGAGAGAGAGAGAGAGAGAGAGAGAGAGAGAGAGAGAGAGAGCGAGAGAGAGAGAGAGAGAGAGACGAGAGTAGGGGGGTGGGGGAGGAGAGGGAAGGGACGGGGGGAGAGGCTCGTAAGTTTCGAGGCCCTGCGAAAGGCACCGGATACACGCATACTGCAATCCGCGCACCCACGAACGCCTAGCGCGATGTGGCCCTCGCGAATCCGCACGAATCCGGATGTCGTGTCGTTCGGCGAGTGCGAGCGACGGTAGAACGGATCGGCGCTACGGAAACGGAGCGGGAGATGCAATCAACAGGAAATCATTTCGGATTTCCCCGTTGCAAGACCCGTGGTATCAACCGGGCTGCTCGAGGCGGTCGCTGGCAGGTGGAAGGGTCCCAGGGCGGGCGTAATAGATCGTGGCCATGGATGTTGACACGTGGAGACTTCCCCCCCCCTCCGCCCCCTCCCCCCTCCCCTACACCCCCCTACGGAATCCTATCTGGGGTGATTTTTTTTTTTTTTTTATTCTTATCCGTTTTTAACTGGCCGCCCCTCTCTATAGTTTTCTATCTATTTACCTTGCTAGCCATGTCTCTCTTTCTATCTATCTGCCTATCTATTTTTTTTTCTTCTTCTTCTTCTTATCCCTACCTTTTTTCTCTCTCAATTTATCTATATATTTATCTATAATGCTGTCCCCCATTTCTCTCTCTCTCTCTCTCTAACTATCTATCTAACTATCTATCTATCTATCTATCCTCTCTTTCTCTCTCTCTCTCTCTCTCTCTCTCTCTCTCTCTCTCTCTCTCTCTCTCTCTCTCTCTCTCTCTCTCTCTCTCTCTCTCTCTCTCTCTCTCCTTCCCTCTCTCCCTCCCTCTCCCTCTCTCCCTTTCTCTCTTTTCTCATTCTTTTTCTATTTGTCTATCTATCTATCTATCTATTTCTCCTCACCCCCTCCTTTCTCTCTCCTTCTCGACGTGAATAATCAAATTAGCAATTGAGCGCACGGAAATAAATCTCGCCGTTTGCCATCGTTTCGGGCCCGCTGCACCTGACACACGGCGCACCAGATCGCATCGCCTGCTTTTCAAAATTTCTTGCTGGGCTCTTTTCCCTTTTCCTCTTTTCCTTTATCAATTGCTTTATATTCTCGTTCTTGTTATACTTTTTTAACGAACGTGGATATTTTCTTTTTTAGTCTTTAGTAAGAAGGATAAGAAAGGTGAAGATGGAGATGACATACGCCGAGGGAAAGAGTGGAAACCCGATCGTTCTTTTAGGAAAAGCGAGCGAAAAGGAAGCGCCATGGCCCGGGCGAACGTCAGGAGTTGTCACATGTTGCTCGCTCATGACCAGAGCCGAGAGGTCGATCGGTAGAGAAAATGACCGCAATGGATACTCTCCGATACCTTTTAATGCAAGCAAGGGAGTCAGACTTGCACTAACTCTATTTCTTAATATATTCATCCCACTTGCGTTTACACGAAAGCACTTCGCTTTTTTTTTTCTTTTCTTTCGCTTTGTTTTGTTTCCCATCGTTGATTTATGCGAACGCGTCTGCATTCACCGCGTTCCCCCGGATACATTTTTTCCCCTTCTTCTTCGTCAAGTCGAAGCGCATGCAGGCGAGACTGTGTTTACATGCTGGACGAACGATTGTGAAAAAAGGGCGCTCATCCAATAACAAATAGGTTATTACCAATGCATAATCGTTCATTAATTCCAATCTATCCTAATGATGATCTTAGGAAATGCAAATAGACGCAGAAATATATGTACGAGGAGGACTGGCTACCACACCTTACTCATTAGCGTCTCGGAGATAGTGTTCGGGGTTTCTTCATGCAGATGCTGTTAAGAAATTGGTACCGTTAGGGCCAGCGATTCAGCGCGGGGAGGCTGGTGGACTTGGCCCGGGGGGGGGGGGGGGAGGGGGAAAGGAGAGAGGGAAGGGTGGAGGGAGGGAGGGAAGGGTGGAGGGAGGGAGGGAAGGGTGGCAGAAGAGAGGAAGGGAGGGAGGGAGGGGGGAGAGAGGGATTTGGGGGAAGGGAAGGAGAGAGGGAAGGGTGGGGGAGGGATTGGGGGGAAGGGGAGAAGAGAAGGAATTGGGAAGGAGAGAGGGTCAAAAGACTGTGGGAGAGAGAGAGAAGGAGGGATGGACAAAAAGGACAGATGAGCGGTAAGAGAGAGAGAGAGAAGGATGCAAAGGAGGAAGAGAAGGATAGGAGAGAGGGAAGGAAGATGAGAAAGAAAGAAAAAAAGAGAGAGAGAGAGAGAGAGAGAGAGAGAGAGAGAGAGAGAGAGAGAGAGAGAGAGAGAGAACAAGACAAAAAGTAGTAGAGAAGAAATATAGCCAGAAATATAGAGAAAGAGCCATAGCGTGAGAGAAAGAACACCATCAACAAACCGAAAAGAAAGAGCAAGAGAGAGAGAGAAAGAGAGAGAGAGAGCGAGCGAGAGAGAGAGAGAGAGAGCGAGAGAGAGAGAGAGAGAGAGCGAGAGCAAGAGAGAGAGAGAGAGAGAGCGAGCGAGCGAGAGAGGAGACACCCGTAAACCCGCAAGCAGCAAATGCAATCAGCACCAATGAATTATGAGACAACGCGACCCTGTAGAGTTGCGTTCAATACAGACCGCTGTTTTGTTCTCTGTTGTCCGACTTCGCCTCCGCCACGCGCCGGGTCATTTCGAACGCGGAAATTCACTCTGATAATAAGGGAAATTAATGGACATTTGTGGACTGGGTACACAGTGAGAGTAACGCCCGGAGATGACGAAGAAGTTCATGAACACCCAAAGGCGGTTATCTACACGGGTAAAAAAAAAAAAAAAAAAAAAAAAAAAACGAACACTTGTTGTCCGCCAGATACTAAAAACATTTTTTTTTCTTTTACATCACATCTGTATTACCATCCATTCCTTTGTTATCATTTCTTGCTGATCGTATCGTCAAAATTCAATATACATATATTCTTTCTTTCATTATCACTTTTTCTTTTTCATTCCTTCCTTCTTTCCTATCTTTCCTATCTTTCCTATCTTTCCCTTTCCTTTCTACGTACGGCACTGACGTGGTTCTCAATGTCTTTATTATTATGATGATGATTATAATGATTATTATGACGATTCCTATCCATATAACCGGGATTGTTGTCATTGGTGGTAATAATTTGGCGACGTGTTTTGACTCCCAGTGTTGCCAGTGAGATAATGATGAGCTGAATTGATGGTCTGGACAACACCAACAGGCAGACAGCGAGACTTAACGAGGGGACGCGGAGAGTAGCGCGTGATAAAAGAGGAAGCTGAGGAGGAGGAAGAAGGGGGAGGGAGGAGGGAGGAGGAGGGAAAAGTAGGAGGAGGAGGAGGGAAAAGTAGGAGGAGGAGGGGAGGAGGAAGAAGGGGGAGGGGGAAGAGGAATGAGGAGGAGGGAAAAGGAGGAGGAGGAAGAGGAAGAGAATGGGAGGGGGAGGGAAAAGGAGGAGGAGGAGGAGGAGGAGGAAAAGGGAGTAGGAGGGAGGAGGGGGAAAAGGAGGAGGAGGAGGAGGATGGGGAGGAGAAGGGTGGAGGGTGAGGAGGAGGAAGAGGTGGAAGAGGAGGATTAAAAGATGAAGGAGACAGAGAAGGAGGAGGAGGAGATAAGAAAGAAATAGATGAAGAAGAGGAAAAAGATAACGAAGAAGAAGAAGAGAAGGAGAAGAGGAAGAGAGAGAGAGAAAAAAAAACAAAAAAACAAAGAGGGACAGCAGGAGAAGTAAAGGGAAAAAGAAAGAGAATAATATAATATCCACGTCCTCCTCTTCTTCCCCTTTCTTCTACTCCTCCTCCTCCCCTTCTTCTTCCCGTTACAATCATAGAAAGAGGTGTAGGAAAATGCGAAGAAGGATATGAGAAGCAAGAAGAAAACCAAAAACAAAAACAAAGATTAACAAGACGATTAAGAAAATAAACAAATGCACAGGTAAGTAAATAAATGAAAGTGAATAATTAAATGAATATTTAAACAAATAAAAGAAGAAAGAAACAAACTAATAGATATATATACAGATATAGAGATATAAAAATAAATAGATGAATGAATAAATAAACAAACAAATAATTAAACAAATAAACAAACAAACAGATAAATAAACAAGCAAATAGATAAAAAATAATTAAATTAATATGCTATCTAGATAACAAACGAACAGACAAACACACAAACGAATAAACAGATAAACATGTAAACAAAACAAACAAACAAGACAGATCATAAAGAGAAATTAAGAAATGCCTTCCCTTTCTCTCTCTCTCTCTCTTTCTCTTTCCCTCCCTTTCTACTTCCATCCCTCCCTCCATCCCTCACCCTCCATCACTCTCCCTCCTTCCCTTCCTTTCTCCCTCCCTCCATCTCCCTCCCTCTCTCCCTCCTTCCCTCCATCTCCCCCTCCCTCCCTCCTTACCTCCATCTCCCTCCATCCCTCACCCTCCATCACTCTCCCTCCTTACCTACCTCCCTCCCTCCATCACTCTCCCTTCTTCCCTTCCCCTTTCCCCTTTCCCCCTCCCTCCATCTCCCTTCCTCCCTCCCTCCTTCCCTCCATCTCCCCCTCCCTCCCTCCATCTCCCCCTCCCTCCCTCCCCTCCTTCAAGGTTTCTTCTCAAGACGCCAACTCAACTTCTTGGGATTCAGGTAAGTCCTACAACGCGCCGCCGTGCTTTCACTCCTACGTTTAAGCTTGTCTGAGCACGCGCCAATAGACCGCCTTTTATATTATTATTTTTTGTGAGTGTGTTTTGAAGGAGGGTGGGGGGTGAGAGGATGGGGGTGGGGGTGAGAGGGTGGGGGTGGGGGGGTTATGAGGAGGGGGAGGGGGTTGGTGGGGGAGGGGTTAGGATTATTGATTGTTTTTTTTTTTGTGTTTGTTGTTTGTTTCATCGGTATTATTATGGTTTGGGTTGTTTGTTTTGAATTTACTTTGTTGTTGTTGTTATCATTATCTTTATCATCGTTATCATCATTATCATC
>BOPN01005025.1:0-12500 GCA_017312705.2 Penaeus japonicus | reverse complement strand
CTTTCTCTTCCCTTCGCTTTCTCTTCTTTCGCTCTCTCTCTCTTTTTTTTTCTTTCTATCTTTTTTTCTTTCTTTCTTCTCTTTCGCTCTTTCTCTCTCTCTCTCTCTCTCTCTCTCTCTCTCTCTCTCTCTCTCTCTCTCTCTCTCTCTCTCTCTCTCTCTCTTAATTGATACCTAAATAATATGAGAAAGAGTTAAGTTACAAAGAGTATTCATCATGATACAAAGATAACGGTCATGTGGAGCTAAAATTTGAAAAAAGTGCGGGAAAGATGGGAAACGAACCTACCTGATTTTTTTTTTCGAAACCACTGTTGTTGCTACAATAAAATGCGCTAAATAATCGTGCAGAAAAAGAAAAGAAAAAAAGAAAAATATTTGTGTTGCCTTGAAACACAACCACACAAGTTGAAGAATTACATAATCGGTAGCGTATTGAGGAAACCTGAATTCTTCTTTAGGTGAAAATACTCTCTAAAAAAAAAAAAAAAAAACGTAAATACACAATTGAACAAAATACTGTATGGCAACTCAACTTGACTCGAAACGTCATTGATTTTATTTCTGTTTTTATTTCATTTTATTTAAACTTGTTCACGTCACTTTGTTTTATAAGGAGTGAATGATTAAATAAAAACTGAAATTGACATAAAAAAAAAAATCTAAACAGATAATAATAATCATTATAACAGATGAAATTGATATATAGAAAATTGGAAATCGTGGTCATTGACTTCTTATATAAACTATAATTCTGTTTAAACCTCTTTAGTATGACTATTATGTAATTTTGGTCAAACACTAGATCTCACTCGTTTATGTGTGTGAGTTTGTATGTGCGTGCGTTCTTTATGTGTATGTGTGTGTGCGTCGACAGTGACATAATTCCCATAATTCCAACATACGCGTAATTATGAGTAATTATGTTACAATTCTTATTAAGTATTCAATATCAATATCAATATCTACGTTTCTGTCAAGCAGTTTAAATGTTTTCCCTCAAATTACTATACGACATAATGAGAAATGATTTCCCGTGAAAGCCCCCCTTGCTGTGTGGATTCTCGTTGTCAGTTAGCGCTCGTTTTTCTTGATAGTAATGATTATGCAACAAGCGACTCTTCTCCTCTCCCCTCTACACTCCCCTCCCCTCCCCTCCCCTTTTCCCATAACCTGTCCTTCCTTCTACCCATCCCCCCCAACACTCTCACCCCCGCCCCCCCCCTTTCCCTCCCTCATACCCCTTCTACCCATATCAGTCCTCTCAAACCCCCCTACCCCCTGTCCCTCCTCCTCCCCTCCCTATCCTTCCCTTCCAATATTCATACCTCCTCCCACTCCTCCTCTTCTACTTCTTCCCCTTTCCTCCCCTTTCTCATCCTCCCTACCTCCTTTTCCCTCTACCGCTCACCCCACCCCCCTTTACCCTACCCACCCTCCTTCCTTCATCCTCTCCCCCTCTTCCCCCTACCCGCCTTCACCTTACATCCTCCCCCCCTCCCCCTCCCTTCATCCTCTCCCCCTCTTCCCCCTCCCCCACCTTCATGCTCTCCCCCTCTTCCCTCTCCCCCTCTTCCCCCTCCCCCACCTTCATCCTCTCCCCCTCTTCCCCCTCCCCCCCTTCATCCTCTCCCCCTCTTCCCTCTCCCCCTCTTCCCCCTCCCCCACCTTCATCCTCTCCCCCTCTCCCCCCTCCCCTCCCTTCCTCCTCTCCCCCTCTTCCCCCTCCACCTCCCTTCTTCCTCTCCCCCTCTTCCCCCTCCCCCTACCTTCATCCTCTCCCTCTTCCCCCTCCCCTACCTTCATCCTCTCCCTCTTCCCCCTCCCCCCACCTTCATCCTCCTCCCCCCTCTTCCCCCTCCCCCACCTTCATCCTCTCCCCCTCTTCCCCCTCCCCCACCTTCATCCTCTCCCCCTCTTCCCCCTCCCCCTCCCTTCATCCTCTCCCCCTCTTCCCCCTCCCCCACCTTCATCCTCTCCCTCTCTCCCCCTCCCCCCACCTTCATCCTCTCCCTCTTCCCCCTCCCCCACCTTCATCCCTCTCCCCCACCTTCATCCTCTCCCTCTCTCTTCCTCTCCCCCTCTCCCCCTCTCCCCCTCTTCCCCTCTTCCCCTCCCCACCCTTCGCCCTTCCTCTTCCCCTCCCCACCTTCATCCTCTCTCTTCCCCTACCCGCCTTCACCTTTCATCTTCCTCTTCCTCTCCCCTCCCTTCATCCTCCTCTTTCCCCCTCCCCCACCTTCATCCTCTCCCCCTTCTTCCTCTCCCCCACCTCATCCTCCTCCCCTTCCCCCTCCCCTTCCCTTCCCCTGACTCCATCCTCCTCTTCCTCTCCCTTCTTCCCCCTCCCCACCTTCATCCTCTCCCCCTCTTCCCCCCTCCTCCCCCTCCTTGGCCACCGGTTGACACAGCTCTCCTGCCTAAATGATAAGCTGCGTCTTGTAGCATGTCGAACTCTCGCTGCATGACCGAGTCTTATGCAGAAAGGAGAGAAAGAGAAAGGGAGAGAGGGAGGGAGGGAGAGAGGGGGAGGGGTGAAGGAGGGAGGGAGGGAGAAAAGGGTGAGAGGGAGAGAGAGAGGGAGGGGTGAATGAGGGAGGGAGGGAGAGAGGGGGAGGAGGGAAGGAGGCAGGGAGAAAAGGTGAGAGGGAGAGAGAGAGGGAGGGGTGAATGAGGGAGGGAGGGAGAGAGGGGGAGGAGTGAAGGAGGCAGGGAGAAAAGGTGAGAGAGAGAGAGAGAGGGAGGGGTGAACGAGGGAGGGAGGGAGGGAGAAAAGGGTGAGAGGGAGAGGGGGAGAGGAGTGAAGGAGGCAGGGAGAAAAGGTGAGAGGGAGAGAGGGGGAGGAGTGAAGGAGGCAAGGAGAAAAGGTGAGAGGGAGGGAGAAAAGGGTGAGAGGGAGGGAAGGAGAGAGAGAGGAAGAGAGAGAAGAGGAGAGAAAGAAAGAAAGAGAGAGAGAAGAGGAGAGAAAGAAAGAAAGAAAGAAAGAAAGAAAGAGACAAATAGGAAAAAGCGATAAGAGCCGTGTGTGAGGAGACCGGAAAGGGGGAGGAGGAGGGGGGGAGGGGGCGGCGGCCAGTGGATGAGCGAGGAAAATCAAAGCAACAAACAAATACCAGGAAAAGAAGGGCATATATGAGCGAACGCAGGGGCCAAAGGGTTACGTCTCTCTCTCTCTCTCTCTTTCTCTCTCTCTCTCGCTCTCTCTCTCTCTCTCTCTCTCTCTCTCTCTCTCTCTCTCTCTCTCTCTCTCTCTCTCTCTCTCTCTCTCTCTCTCTCTCTCTCTCTCTCTCTCTCTCTCTCTCTCTCTCTCTCTCATTCTCTCTCTATCTCTCACATTCTTTCTTTTTCTCTTAATAAAGATGATGAAGATGATAGTGGTGATGACAATCATAATAATAATGTTATGTCTTCTCTCTCTCTCTCTCTCTCTCTCTCTCTCTCTCTCTCTCTCTCTCTCTCTCTCTCTCTCTCTCTCTCTCTCTCTCTCTCTCTCATTCTCTCTCTATCTCTCACATTCTTTCTTTTTCTCTTAATAAAGATGATGAAGATGATAGTGGTGATGACAATCATAATGATAATGTTATGTCTTCTCTCTCTCTCTCTCTCTCTCTCTCTCTCTCTCTCTCTCTCTCTCTCTCTCTCTCTCTCTCTCTCTCTCATTCTCTCTCTTTCTCTTAATAATGATGATGATGAAGATGATAGTGGTGATGATAATGATAATAATAATGATAACAACAATAATAATAATAATAACAGTAATCACGATAATAATAATAATGCTATTAGTTATAAAGATAATATTAATAATGATAATAATAATAACAATAACAATAATGATAATAACGATGATAATAATTATAATAATAATAATAAGGCTAATAATAGCAATAATGGTCATAATACTATTGATATTGATAATGACAGTAATAATAGTAATGATAATGACAATAATAATAATAATAATTACACCAAAAGCGCTCGTCAGAAGTTGACAGAATCGAAACACGACACACAAAGACAGGGTGTTCGGATACAAGGACCTGCAAGCATATTACAACCGGAAATTCAGTCGCCAACCAGCCCAAGGCATTGAATATTTCACCGGAATATCGGCAAATTGCGTCGAGTATTATCTGGTGTGAATATAATACCTGCCTAGAATCAAGGTATATAACGCTTAGACGTGAGATTTGACTTGTGTGTTTATGCCGTTTCGAAAAGTGTTTGTGTTCGCGGTCGCTGTCTGCTCTTTTGTTTTGTTTTGTCCTTTTTTTGGGTCTTGGGTTCCGGAGAGTGTGTCTGCGTTCGAGGCCTTTCTCTATCGGAGCATAATTTCGAGTAATGCACACATACACACAAACACACACACGCACACACACATATATGTGTGTGTGTGTGTTTATGTATATACATATACATACACATACACATACACATACACACACACACACACACACACACACACACACACACACACACACACACACACACACATATATATATATATATATATATATATATATATATATATATATATATATATATATATATAAATATATATGTGTGTGTGTGTGTGTGTGTGTGTTTATATATTTACATACCCATATACATATGTATATACATATATATATACATATACATATATACATATATATACATATATATATATATATATATATATATATATATATATGTGTGTGTGTGTGTGTGTGTGTGTGTGTGTGTGTGTGTGTGTGTAAGTGTGTATATTTATATATATGCACATGAATATGCATATCTCTATCTCTATCTATCTATATCTATCTATCTATCTCTCTCTCTCTCTCTCTCTCTATATATATATATATATATATATATATATATATATATATGTGTGTGTGTGTGTGTGTGTGTGTGTGTGTGTGTGTGTGTGTGTGTGTGTGTGTGTGTGTATGTATGTATGTATGTGTGTATATATACATACATATCTATAAATATATGTATATATACACATATATAATTACTGTTATTATCATTACTTTTATCATACTTACTATCAGTTTTATTATCTTCATAATCTATATTTTTACCATCATCATAATTAGTTTCATCATCATCATCTTTACTTTTATCATTGTTGTTGTTGTTCCAATTGTTATTACTAGTATTATTATCATTCAGAAGTTTCGATTTCTCTCTCTTTTTTTTTTTTTTTTTTTTTACTTCCAGTGTCGTTGTTGCATTGCTAGGCATTTCCTGAGAACGAGGTGTGTCTTGACTTCTGTTAGGTTAGAGAGAGAGAGAGAGAGAGAGAGAGAGAGAGAGAGAGAGAGAGAGAGTGAGATGTTGCTTTTTGACTGTCACTTTCTTCATACTGCTCTTCATCTTCATTTTTTTTCTTCCTCCTCCTCTAACCCGCTTCTTCCTCTTTTCTTGGTTCCTCTCATCCCTCTCCCATCCCCTCTTGTATTCCTCTTTCTACCCCTTCTCTTCCACCTTCTCCTCCTCCTCCTCCTTCCTTTCTCGCTACCCCTTCTTTCCTATTATCTTCCTTTTGTTTTCCCTCATTTTCCTCTTATTCCTCTTCCTCTCCCTCCTTCTACCCCCCCCCCCTCCTCCTCTTCCTGCGTCACATACCCTAATTCAAATAAAAAAATCCTATGACCCAAGGTGACCTTCTACGACCTTACATCTGACCTTCAAAATCTGACTGGATCTACGTCACAGGCACACAAGGACATCCCTAACCCCTGCCTGCACAATTGAAACGCCCCAATCAGGTATCTTGACCTAAGATGCCAGAAGAGGTCAGAGGAAGTCATTGATTAAAGGGACAGGTCATGCTGTTGTTGCCATCTATGGTTTACCAAAGAGGTCACGTGATGTTATCTTTTTTTTTTTAATTTCTGTTTTGATATTAAATCAACAGAGGGGGTTGCTCCATATACTAATACCCATTCCAAAAATCCATACAAAGCCAGGATAGTTTTTTTTAAAAATCTCAGATATCTATAGCTATAAATATATTGATTATTTGTATTAATATAAAAATCAAAGATTACAATTGACTACAAATAACATAGTCTAAGTATTTTCTAACAAAACTTACAAACCAAAAAGGATTTCGACACCCAAGGATATTTTTTTCATGAAGTGGAAATACAGGTAAGATATTTCATAAACTGTATAGGAGGAAGGAGGAGAGAGAGGGGGGGGGGGATGGAGGACGGGTTCTGCCTTCGACTGTATCAGAAGAGGAGTTTCATTTTGATCAAAAAGTGATACGCCTTTTTATCATCAATTTCGAAATGTTTGTTTTTTGCCTTGTTTGCAACTTTTTGATATCGTTTAGTTTACAGTTTGCATTTGTATTTGTAATGTGATGTTGACCTACCATGACCTAGCACACCCGTTATTCCTTCCCCACTCCACCACTCCCGAACCCCTCAACCCCCTTTGCCACCATTACCCCCTCCCCTCCCCCCTTCTCTAAAACCTCCATCCTCAATTAACTCCACCATACCCCAGCATAACCCTTCTCCACCCCCCCCTCCACAGCACCACCTCTCCCACCCCCACCCCACCCCCACCCCCCTCTCTACTCCATAACCCCGTTGTCAAGAATCACTTCATGAAATAGACCGAGATTCATGTATACTCCATAGGACATGACACAGCTCGAAGGTCGATATTCCTGTACTTAACTTTTGCTCTTTGAACTCTGTTGCCTTGCCGTTTGACCTCTCTTGGGGAGAGGAGGAGGGGGGACTTTTTCCTGACGTCACAGACACACACTTCGGCTGGCAGCTTGCATGTCAACTTGCAACAGCTTCCAGAGACGGCACATGGTTTGTCAACGTTTGATGTCATGATGTGATATTATTATCATTATCATTATAATAATCATCATTGT
The DNA here is from genome assembly GCA_017312705.2 of Penaeus japonicus. NCBI lineage: Eukaryota > Metazoa > Arthropoda > Malacostraca > Decapoda > Penaeidae > Penaeus > Penaeus japonicus. Next base: position 5,608 of record BOPN01005025.1, on the reverse strand, counting down.
TATCATCATTATAATTATTAATACTGTTGTGATTATTATGATTTTAAGTATTATCATTATTATCATAATAATAATTCGGACAACAAATGCAACAACAATAATAATAACTACAACCATAATAATACTAATAACGATAATAATAACAATAAAAATATAATATAAAACAATCAATAAAAATAACAGTAAAGATCACAACAATAATAACAATAATAACAAATAATTACAATCAAACGACAAACAGGGAAAGACGCAATAACAAACAAACAAACAGAAAGACAAACAGGCAATGACTCAGACAAACGTTATTTGATTAGGAACAGAAGGAAGATTTTGGCCTCGCGGTCTCTTGAAAACATGGCCGGTCCCGGGAACAGGTGAGCGGCGCAAGGCATTTACGTTCTTTACACCTCAGCTATTTCCTGGCCTATTTAGGGGGTAGGGGGTCATGAAGGGAAGGGAGGGGAGGGGAAGGAGGGGGAGAATGGAGGAAGAAGAGAGGAGAGGGGAAGGAGGAAAGGTTGAAAGAGGGATGGGAGGGGCTAATGGTGTTTTTTTTTTTTTTTTTTTTTTTTTTTTGCGACTGGCTACATGTAGTTCTCCTTCTGTGAAAGTAATATTACCATTTTTGCTGTTACTATTATCATTTTTAGTATTGCTATTACTAGCATTGTGATTCTTATTATTGTTAATATTGCTTTCATTTTTATTATTACTACTGTTATTATCATTATTATTATTATCATTATGTTCGTCATCATATCATCATCATTATCATGATGATATTTATCATAATTATTATTTTATTAACTCTTTTTATCATATATGCTTGATGTTATTGTTATTAATATCATTATCATTATTATGGTTATTATGTTTATAGTAATAAGAATTCTTATCATTATTATTATTATCATCATCAGCATCATTATTATTATTATGGTGATGATGACAATAACAGCAATGATAATAATAATAATAAAAATGATAATAACAACAATAATAATAAAATAATAATGATAGTAATAATAATAATGAAAATACCGATAACAATTATAATATTGATAACAACACAAAAGAATAAATAGAAAGAAAAGAAGAATGAAAACTAAAAGAAAAAAAAACAAGAATTTGGACACATTTAATTCAAAGGAAGTGGAAAGCAATGTTGTTGTTTGCTTTTGTTTTTATTTTTTGTTGAATCGTGTCTGATTATCTCCAGCAATATCAATAAGATTTATTGCACAGCTTTGCAATCAATCAAATTAGCATATTTCCCCAGCAGGTAGATATTGGAAGATTAAATTTATCGTAATTCCTCCCTCGTGAAATATATAACAATAAGAGTAAATAGATAAATAGATAAATGTGTGAGTATAAAACCAAACAAACAAAATGAATGAATAAATAAATAAATCAATGAATGAATATATTAATGACAAATAAAACAAAAAAAGAGTGTATGATTTCCATTGAGAAATCGCCATGTCTAGCCGCTGTCCCTTGGATTAACCGACCGAGAGATGCACAAGACTAGAACGTATTCAATAATAACGAGTCTCATGGTAGCGGGGCCTCGTGTTCGCCTTAGTTTCTGTTGTTTTCATCAACTTCACTTTCTTATGAGATTTTTTTTTTTTCATTTCTTTACGATTCGTCTTCTTCTTCTTCGTTTTTTTTCTTTTTCTTTCCGCTTTCTTTCTGGTTGTTTCATCTCTTTTTCTTCTTTTTTCACTTCGTCCTTCCTTAACCACTACTCCTAGCTCCTGATTTTCCACCACCACTTCTTTCTCTAACTCTTACTACCTTTCCAACCTTTATTTCCTACTCTACCTCCACCTCCATCTCCATCTGCACGTCCTACCCCCAGTCCCCACCCCCCACCACCTGTACCACCTCCCTACTTCCACCACCTGTACCACCTCCCCATCTATACTCCACCACCTGTACCACCTCCCTACCTCCACCACCTGTACCACCTCCCTATCTCCACCACCTGTACCACCTCCACTACCTGTACCACCTGTACCACCTCCCTACCTCCACCTCCTCCACATTTTCCCCTCTTCGAAGCCAGCGTCTCGGGTGCCCCCTCCCGTGTGAACCTGTACCACCTCCACCACCTCCCTACCTCCACCACCTCCACCACCTGTACCACCTCCCTACCTCCACCTCCTCCACATTTTCCCCTCTTCGAAGCCAACGTCTCGGGTGCCCCCTCCCTCCCGTGTGATCCAAATTTTAACGCTACACATGTGTCTGAGTCCCCGCCCATCCCTCCGTGATGAATCATCGACAGGCTCTGAGCGGCCGGGTTGCTTACGTCACGCGGGGTAAACTGGCCACTAAATGAATAGGGCAAGAAGGAGGGGGAGAGAAGGAGGGAAAGAGGGTATATAGGGAGGGGGAGAGAAGGAGGGAGTGAGGGGATATAGGGAGGGGGAGAGAAGGAGGGAGTGAGGGTATATAGGGAGGGGGAGAGAAGGAGGGAGAGAGGGGATATAGGGAGGGGGAGAGAAGGAGGGAGTGAGGGGATAGAGGGAGGGGGAGAGAAGGAGGGAGTGAGGGGATATAGGGAAGGGGAGAGAAGGAATGGAAAGGAGAGGGTATAGGGAGGGGGGAGAGAAGGAGGGAGTGAGGGGGATATAGGGGAGGGGGAGGGCGAAAGAGGGGATATAGGGAGGGGGAGAGAAGGAGGGAGGGAGGGGATAGAGGGAGGGGGAGAGAAGGAGGGGAAGAGGGTATATAGGGAGGGGGAGAGAAGGAGGGAGTGAGGGGATATAGGGATGGGGAGGGGGGAAGGAATGAAAGAGGGTATGGATAGGGAGGGGGAGGAAGGAGGGAGAGTGAGGGGATGTAGGGAGGGGGAGAGAAAGAATGAAAGAGGGTATATAGGGAGGGGGAGAGAAGGAGGGAGTGAGGGGATATAGGTAGGGGGAAGGAGGGAGAGAGGGGATATAGGGGAGGGGGAGAGAAGGAGGGAAAGGGGGTACATAGGGGAGGGGAGAGAAGGAGGGAGTGAGGGGATATAGGGAGGGGGAGAGAAGGAGGGAGTGAGGGGATATAGGGAGGGGGAGAGAAGGAGGGAGAGAGGGGATATAGGGAGGGGGAGAGAAGGATGGAAAGAGGGTATATAGGGAGGGGGAGAGAAGGAGGGAAAGAGGGGATGTAGGGAGGGGGAGAGAAGGGGGGAAAGAGGGGATATAGGGAGGGGGAGAAAAGGAGGGAGAGAGGGTATAGGGAGGGGGAGAGAAGGAGGGAGAGGGAAGGAGAGGGGTTAAGAAGAAAGGAGGGGGGGAGATGGCACAAGGGGTGAGGGAGAGGAAGAGAGGGAGAAAGGTAGAGTAGGAGGACGGGAAGGTGAGAAGGAGGAAAAAAGAGGGAGGTGGGGGATAGAGGAAGAGAAAGGGAGGGATGGAGGAAGAAGAAGAGAAAGAGAGAGTAGAAGTAGGGAGGATAGAGTAAAATGTAGGGAGACAAAGATTGAGGAAGAGGGAAGGGTAGTGGAAAAAGGAGGAGGAAAGGGAAAGAGAGAAGGAGAAAACATTATACGAGAAAGCAAGATAAAAAAACAACAAAGTAGAAGGAGACATGGGACGAGGACAAGAGAGAGAATAAGAGAAAGAAAGAATAAGAAGGAGAGATGAGATAGGGGCTAGAGGGAGGGAAAGGGAAAGAAAGAGCAGAAAAAGAGACACGATCAACAAAGGAAATGGAAGGGAGTAGGTAGGAAGAAGGAGGAAGGAGGGAGGGAAGGATTTAAAATAAGAGCAACAACAACAACAACAACATTTAAGCACACTAATCGCCTCCACATCTTGAGAAATGATTCTTAAGAGATGTGTGTGAAAATATGAAATGCGTGTTGTTTTTTAAAATTCTTTTTGCTCTCTCTCTATTACTTTAAACAAAAAACAAAAGCAAAAAAGAGAAGGGAAAAGAAAAGAAAAGAGAAAGACTTGAGAGAAAATAAGAATTATCAAGCATCATTGTCGCTGACTCTACTGGTTACTCGCTGACTCTTCTGAAACAAGCCACCGCTTTCACCCTTGCGCCCTTCCACCCTTCCACCCTTCCACACTACCACCCCTCCACCCGATTACTCATCTACCTTTCCCTCACCCGCCATCCACTCTTCCCCTCCTTATCCGACCCCTCCCTTCATACACCCTCTTCTCATCCACTACCCACCTCTCATCCACCCTCCCCTCATACACCATCCACCCATCCCTCATCCACTACTCTCCCTTCACCCACCACTCTCCCCCACCCCTCACCCACCACCCACCCGCCACCCCTCATCCCCCCACCCCTCACCCACCACCCTCCCCTCACCCATCCCTCATCCACCACCCTCCCCTCATCCACCTACCCACCCTCATCCCCCCCACCCTCACCCACCCCCCACTCCCTCACTCCAATTTCACTTTCACTCACACCCCACCACCCACTCCCGCCTCATCCACCCCCGCTCCTCATCCACCAGCCTCTCCCAGTAGAGCAAGTACATCTATGACTCTTGTTTTCCTGGGATTGCGAGCGCCACTGAAGCAGCTCCAGGTATGTTGCAGGAGGAAACAGACGAAAGGTGTGCAAAGGCAGCTATCGGTGTCAACAATTAGGGGGAAGGGAAGGGGTGGGAGGGAGGGAGGGAAGGAGGGAGGGAGGGTAGGTGGGTGAGAGGGTGGGTGGGAGGGAAGGAGGGGGGAAGGAGGGGTGTGGGTGAGAGAGAGAGAGAGAAAGAGAGAGAGAGAGAGAGAGAGAGAGAGAGAGAGAGAGAGAGAGAGAGAGAGAGAGAGAGAGAGAGAGAGAGAGAGAGAGAGAGAGAGAGAGAGAGAGAGAGAGAGAGAGAGAGCGAGAGAAAGACAGACAGACAGACAGAGAAAGAGAACCGAGAAAGCGCAATGCAATATATCCGAGAAACAGGTGGTAAAAGGGGAGTCAGCAAAGTGAAAAAAAAACATCAACAAAATAATAAAAATAGCAAAAAGAGAACATGAACACTTTTCCTCCCATGATGTCAAACCTCGGTAAAACAAGATTTCATAACAGAAAACAAACAAATCTTGTACAAAAATAACCAGGAAAAAAAACATGCAGCAAAAAAGAAAAAGAATAGTTCATTATGAAACTAATAAGAATCTTCACAAAGGAAAGGAGAAAAAAAAATCATCATAGATTAACATATAAGAGAAATAACAAGTGGACGAGACCAGAGAATTCACAAAAAAAGAAGAAAAAAGAAATGATACCACGGAAAGTACATATAAAACCCCACAATAATTGCTTATGTTAGGATTACACTCTACTTATCCCCCCACTCCCACTCCCCACCCCCCACCCCTCCAACCACTCTTGTGTAAACGTTATTTCAATGGTTTGAGAAACGTTTTAGTTCAGAGAATAAAACACAGATGTTTAACTGTTAGGAAGGCAATTCTGATATATTCTGGTTTGGTAACTTTTTATCTAAATATCTAAATATCTACCTAAATATCTATCTGGGTATTTTTCTGTACACACACACACACACACACACACATACACACACACACACACACACACACACACACACACACACACACACAGACACACACACACAAACACACAC
>BOPN01005024.1:77500-82500 GCA_017312705.2 Penaeus japonicus | reverse complement strand
CTCCCCCTCCTCCTCCTCCTCCTCCTCCTCCTCCTCCTCCTCCTCCTCCTCCTCCTCCTCCTCCTCCTCCTCCTCCTCCTCCTCCTCCTCCTCCTCCTCCCCTCCTCCCCTCCTCCTCCTCTTCCTCCGGCATTTTCGTCGCCTGCGGTCAACAACGTGTCCTACTGCGGCCTTCACCCCAGTTGCGGGAAGTCTTGAGGGGGAGTAGGGTGGGGGTGAGGGAGGGAGGGATAGGAGGAAGCTGAGGGAGGAAGGGAGGGAGAGGAAGGCTAGAGTGGGGGAGGGGTGAGGCAAGGAAGGGTGAGAAGACAGGAAAGGACGAGAGACCAGGGTGAAGGGTGAAGTGGGAAGAAAAAGAAGAAAGGAGACGAAGAGAGATAGAAGAGGAGAGAAGAGGGGAAGAGGAAGAGAGGAGAAGGAAAGGAAAAAATGAAAACATGCAAGAAGAGGAGAGGGAGGTGAGAAGAAGAGAGGCCAGGGGAAAGGGAAGGAAAAATAGGGAGAGGGAAGGGGAGAAGGAAAGGGAGAGAGGGAGAGCTGAATAAGAAAGAGGGAGATGAAGGAAGAAAAAACGGAGAGGGAAGAGGGGAAGGAGGAGAAGAGAAGTGGAGGGGAAGAGAGAAAAAAGAGAAGAGAAGGGAGAGGAAAAGGAACAAAAATGGAAAGAGAGAGAGAGAGACATAAGTACAGACCGGAAAGAAGAAGAAGAAAAAAAAAAAACTAGAAAGAAGAAGAAAAAAAACGAAAAAAGTAAAAGAAGAAGTAAAAGGAGGCATGCCAGACAGGAGAGGGGAAGACGCAGTGAGGTTCCAAAGGGTTAAACATGCAGGATCTATGCAAATCCAAAGGTTGGCCTTTTTCAACACGGGGTTTCACGCGAGAGGTGGGAGTGACCGGTGACAATTAGCTAGGAATTCGGTTCACTTTTTCTGCCTTTTGTGGCGCATTCTGTTGTTGTTGTTGTTGAGTTTGTTTTTGTTGTTGTTGTTGTTATTTGTGATTTGGGATTGTTGTTGTTGTTTTGTATTACTACTGCTGTTGTTGTTGAGTTTGTTTTTGTTGTTTTTGTTGTTGTCTTTGTGATTTGGGATTGTTGTTGTTATTGATTACTACTACTGTTGTTATTGAGTTTGTTTTTGTTGTTTTTGTTGTTGTCTTTGGGATTGTTGTTGTTTTTTAATTACTACTGCTGTTGTTGTTGAGTTTGTTTTTGTTGTTGTCTTTGTGATTTGGGATTGGTTGTTTGTTTTTGATTGTTACTGCTGTTGTTGTTGAGTTTGTTTTTGTTGTTGTTGTTTTCTTTGTGATTTGGGATTGTTGTTGTTTTTGATTACTACTGGTGTTGTTGTTATTGTTTATTAATGTGGTTGGTATTATTATTAGGGTTTTTATTGTTGTCATCTTTATTATCTTTATTGATTCTATCATTGTTCATATTATCAGTATCATATTATTATCATTATCATTAATTTCATCATTATTATCATCATTATTATTAATGATCTTGTTGTCGTTGTTTTGTTGCTAGCATAATCATTATCTTTATCATTATCTTTTTTTTCAGTATCCTTTTTCATATTACTATCATTATTTATATTATCAGTGCTATTACTATCATCATTATCATCATCGTTATCATTATCATTATTATTATTATCATCATTATTTTTACTATCATTATTATTATTATTATTATTATTATCATTATTATCATCATTATTATTATTATTATTATCATTATCATTATTATTATTATTATTATTATTATTATTATTATTATCATTATCATTATTATCATCATCATCATTATTATTGCTGTTTTTATTATTATTATTATCATTATTATTATTATTATCATTATTATTATCCTTATTATTGTTGTTATTTTTATAATTATTATAATTATTGTTATCATTATTATTATTATTATTACTATTATTATTATTATAATCATTATTATCGTTTTTATTATTATCTTATTATTATTATTATTATTATTATCATCATCATCATTATAATTATCATTATTATCATTATTATCATTATTATTATCATTATTATTATTATTATCATTATCATTATTATCAATATCATTTTTATTATTGTTATTACCATTACCGTCATTATCATTATTATCATAATTTTCATTACCACTATTGCTACAATTGTCATGGTTGTTATTGTTATTATAATCATCATGATTTTTGTCATTATTATTGATATCATTATTACCATAATCGTTATTTTTACTATTATTATTACTACTACCCTTATTTTTATCAACGTCCCTATTATCATTTGGTCCTTATTTTCATTATTATTGTATCATTATTACTATCATCATAATTATCATTATTACTCCTATCATTATTATCATCATTAATATGATTTATTATTACTGGTATCAATAATATCATCATCATCACCACATATTATTATCATTGGTATTGTATCATTATCACTATTATCATTATCATCATCATCAATATGATTTATTATCACTATTATCAATAATATTATCATCATCATTATCTTGATCATTAATTGATAATGATAACAACAACAATAATAACAATACTCATCAATATTAATAATGATAATGATAAAAAAAATCATAATTCTAAAAGCACTGACAACAATGACAACACCAATGATAATGCCAACGCCAAAACTAAAAAAAAAAAAAAACGAAAATAACACAACTGCTACTGTCCTCATCACCATTAACATCATGATCTCCATTACCACTATCAGCGCATTACAGTGAATACACATCATACCAACTTAAAAAAACGGTTATCTCAGAAAATCTTGATGACTTTTCTCACAATTACTCCCCTTTTGCCGTATCATTGTTTATCAGATCTTTATCATAATTTCCACTGTCATTGCAAACCGGCTCACGAGTTGCACGTTTGCAAGTTGATTATCGTGCTCATCTTGCATCGCTTGCATTAACGAACACATTTTTGCCCTTTCACTTTGTAATTTGCAACGAGGGAGGTTAAAAGTAGGGGTCAGTCGAGCATGCAATATGGCAAGGGTTGGGGGAGAGTTGGAGGGAGAGGGATTGGGGGAAAGAGAGAGGGGGAGGGGAGGACGGGAAATAAGAGGGTGGGAGGGAAAGAGAGGGAGTGGTTAAGGGAGAGAGGGGGATGAGGGAAATAGGAGGGTGGGTGGAAGGATGGAAGAGAGGGAGGGAGGAAGAAAGAGAGAGAGATATACATAGACAGAATCGAGAGAGAAAGAGAGAGAGAGAGAGAGGGGGAGGGAGGGAGGGAGGGATAGGGAGAGTGAGAGAGAGAGAAAGAGAGAAAGAGAGAGAGAGAGAGAGAGAGAAAGAGAAAGAGAGGGGGGGAGGGAGAGAGTGAGAGAGTGAGAGAGTGAGAGAGAGAGAGAGGGGGGGAGGAAGAGAGAGAAAAAAAGGAGAGAGAGAGAGAGAGAGAGAGAGAGAGAGAGAGAGAGAGAGAGAGAGAGAGAGAGAGAGAGAGTTTTAAACTCTATAAGAACACTGAGAGGAAACGATTACTGAGTCATACGTGATAACACGGGAATATATAACACGAAGAGGCAGAAGCAAAAAAGTAAAGGAAAAAAGTATGAAAGGAAAAAAAGACACAAAAGAGAGAGAGAGTGAGCAAGAGAAGGAATGGAAAAGAGAGAGAAAAAAAATCACAAGGGTGCCATGAGGCGACAGTTCTTCTCCCTCTCTCTCTTTCTCTCTCTCTCTCTCTCTCTCTTTTCTCGTCAAGTATTTTTGAAAGGGATCAAAACAAACACGAAGGACAAAAATAAGCGACTTAATAAGCACAGTCTAGCGAACTTAATTCAGCAAACACAATTTAACGAACATAACAAATGCAACTTAATGAACACAACTTAACGAACATAACAACACAACTTAATTAATGAAAACAATTTAACGAACATAACAACACAACGTAATGAAAACAACATAGCGAACACAACATAGCGAATACAACATAGCGAACACAACACAACGAACACAACATAGCGAACACAACATAACGAACACAACATAGCGAACACAACATAGCGAACACAACATAACGAACACAACATAGCGAACACAACATAGCGAACACGGCGTTATAAAGAAGGCGACGGAGTGCCTCTCGTTACCGCGTTCTTCACCGCAATAATTCTTAAGGCGCCGAGATTGCAGCCGGCAGGTACGGGATCCCGGCGCACAGGATGTAATTTTGCACAATTTTGATCGCACACTGTATCCAGTTACAGTGATCTCGGGGCATTAGGGAAATTGCACTGTAATTTTGCCAAAAGTCTTGTATGCATTTAAGTTTTGAAGGGACTTGGGAACGTGGACTTTTTTGAAAGGGGGGCGGGGGGCGGGGGCCGGCGGGCGGGGGGTGTGGGGAGTGAGGGCAAAGTTAGGAGTTAGTGAATGTGTTTGCTTTCAAGTAGGACCTTGAAGGGGATGGGAGGGAGTTTTTTTTTTTTTTTTTTTTTTTTTTTTTTTTTTTTTTTTTTTTTTTTTGTAAAAATGGGTAGTTTCTTCTTCTTCTCTCTCTCTTTCTCTTTTCATTTAATTTATGTTTATGTTCTTCATTTTGCTAAGACTCTATTTTTGAGTTTATTTTCTCTGGAACTTTTGAATCCTTTCTCATGATCATTTTTTTTCTTCTTTCTCAAAAAAAAAAAAAAAATGCATTTAGATTATGCTTCGCTTCGACCCCTCCTTCTCAAAGCCTCAACCTTGAATTTAACCCCCCCCGCTTTCCCCCTTCTCCTTCCCCCTCCTCATCCTCCCACTCACGCCCCCCCCCCACCCCAGCCCCACCCTGCCACACCACCCGTTAGACCTGCTCGTTAGCCCTTCCGACAGACCTGTAATCCCCTGCCGCTCTCTGGCCTTCTCTCCCTGCCGCCTTCTCGCCTTCTATTTTACTCTTATTATCATTATCTTTCTTTTTTTATTCTTTATCTCTTTTCTCCTTTTCCTCTTTCTCCGCTAACCT
>BOPN01005024.1:40000-50000 GCA_017312705.2 Penaeus japonicus | reverse complement strand
AACAACTATCTATTAATTCATCTATCTATGTATTTATTCATATATCACTTTGAATATGTATTTATTTATGTATCACTTTGTATATGTATTAATTTATGTATCACTTTGTATATATATAAAGTCATGTATCACTTCGTACATGTATTCGTTCACGTATCACTTTGTATGATTATAAAATCATGTATCACTTTGTATATGTATCTATTCAAGTATCATTTTGCATATGTATTTATTCATGTATCACTTTGTATGTGTATTAAGTTATGTATCACTTTGTTTCGCATCTTCCGAGATTTCAGAAGACTTGAACATTCTTTATTGTATCCTTGAACATTTTATTATCGTGTGAAGGTTTATTGTAACTTGTTCTTGTGCGAGGGGAGGGGGGAGGCTGAACTAAGATATGGGAAAAAATGGAAGATGAGATGAGGGGGAAGATTGGAATGAGAGGAGGAGAAAAGGAGGGGAGGGAGAAGAGGAGAAGGGGAGGGAGAAGAAGAGAAGGGTAGGGAGAAGGAAAGGAATGAACGATAGAAGGATGGAAGTAGAAGGAGATGGTGAGAAAAGAAAAGAAAGGATGGATGGGAAGAAAGGAGGAAAAGGAGAGGGGGATAAATAGGATAAACAAAACGAGAGGGAAAGAAAGATGGAAGATGAAGGAAAGAGAAAGAGAAAGAAAGAAAAAGAGATGGATGGAAAGAAGATGAAGAAGAGTGAGAGAAAAAACAACAACAACAAATAACAGAAACAACGATGAACGAAAGATGAGAGAGAGAGAAATAGAAAGGGAATAGAAAGAAGGATAGAAAAAAAGGAAGCGGAATAATGTTGAGAAAAAGTAAAAAAAAAAACGAAAACAAAAGGCTATAAAACCTATTGTCAATTGCAAGAGCATTCACACCGGCATACCTCGAAGACAGGGGGGAGGGGGGGAGGGGGAAGGGAGGGAGAGATTACGTTGACATTCCTGTATCATAAGGTGAGAGAGGGAGAGGGAGAGTGAGAAAGGGGAAGGGAGAGATAGAGCGAGATAGAAGGGAAAAGAGGGAGAGGGAGAGGGAGAGTGAGAAAGGGGAAGGGAGAGATAGAGTGAGATAGAAGGGAAAAGAGGGAGAGGGAGAGGGAGAGTGAGAAAGGGGAAGGGAGAGATAGAGCGAGATAGAAGGGAAAAGAGGGAGAGGGAGAGGGAGAGTGAGAAAGGGGAAGGGAGAGATAGAGTGAGATAGAAGGGAAAAGAGGGAGAGGGAGAGGGAGAGGGAGAGGGAGAGGGAGAAAATGGGAGAGACAGCCCGACGAGAAGAGGGGTGAGAGAGAGAGAGTGAGATAGAAGGGAAAGGAGAGAGAGAGAGAGAGAGCGAGATAGATGGGAAAGAAGGGAGAGAGAAAGTGAGAAAATGGGGGAGACGATGGTGGGAAAGTCATGAAGTTGAGAGAAGGGGAGGAAGTAAATAGGAGTGAGGGGAGAGAATAGGAAGAGAGAGAGAGAGAAAGAGAGGGAAAGAGAGAGAGAGAGAGAAAGAGAGAGAGAGAGAGAGAGAGAGAGAGAGAGAGAGAGAGAGAGAGAGAGAGAGAGAGAGAGAGAGAGAGAGAGAGAGAGAGAAAGAAAGAGAGAGGGAAAGATGAGAAGAAAAATTCCAAGTATACAGAGAAACTACAACAGAGAGAAATCAAAGAAAGATACAGACATAAAGACAAAATCGCAAAAAGACAGCCAGAAAGAGCCCTCCCCCCCCAAAAAAAAAGCAGCAATAGAGCAAGCGAAGCCACGAAAAGATAAAATCTCCCTAAACGTAGCTCGATCACCAGCCGTCGAATAGAAACATCCCCCTCATCTGCGTTGGTACATCATGATATCTCTTCCACGTACATTAGCCACGTATCTCGAGACTGGCAGATGGTTAACAATAGTACTTCCGCATTAGAACCATAGGGATTACGAGAATGATTGCAATATGAGAGGAAGCTTAAGCCAGTGCTCAGGAGATTGTGATAATATGATCGATGCATACGAAGGAGCTGAGGTTTGTTGGCCCGTTGTGGTTTGGTTAGGGAGATGTTGATTATCAATTTGGTTATCATCTTTGGGGTTTGGTGTGTTGGTGGGAGTCGGGGTGAGGTCAGGGATCTTGGGGGATCCTATTATCAGTTTTTTTATTTTATTTTATCTCTTTCTCGTTCTCGTTTTCGTTCTGTGTATGTATTTTGTGTTTGTTTGTTTTTGACTTTCTGTTTTTCTTTGTTTCTCTGTGACTGTGTCTCTGTCTCTGCCCTTTTCTCTCTCTCTCTCTCTCTCTCTCGCTCTCTTTCTCTCTCTCTCTCTCTCTCTCTCTCTCTCTCTCTCTCTCTCTCTCTCTCTCTCTCTCTCTCTCTCTCTCTCTCTCTCTCTCTCTCTCGTTCTCTCTCTCATTCTCCCATTCTGTGTGTGTGTTTGTATGAACTTTCTTCTCTGCCCCAGTCCTTCCCTCCTTTCCTTATCCTTTTCCTTCCCTCCCTCCCTCCTTCCACTACCCCTCCTCACCCACTTCCAGTCTACCAATCCACAATCACCCCCCCCCCACTCTCCCTCTACTATAAAATGACACCCGTCAATAAACCACAACAGCCCCTAGACACCTTATTTGCACGTGAGGTTGCGCAGAGAGGAGTGTTGTCGAGTGTAAATGAGTTGTAGGAATGACCTTTGTGTATATATACATACGTGTCAACAAATACATGTACGTGCGCAAAAAAACAAAAAATCATGCATCATACATATAAACAGAAACAAACACAAACATAAACGATTGGATAAACAAACACAGAGAGCTTACTCCTCCACCCCTACCCCCCCCCCCCCTCGACACACACACACATACACACACACACCTTCAGCACAAATAAAACCTTGGTAACGATGGACCGCGGATTGTCACGCAGGGTTACCAACGGCCAATAAACGGTCAGGGAGACACGGTGTAGCTGTCAAGAAACGGTCTCCGACGATGTACTTACTTCTGTTGACCCCCTTCACCCCATACCACCCCCTACTCCTCCTCCTTCTCACCCTCTCAACCCCAACCCTCCCCGTGCCTCACCTTCCCTTCTCCTCCTCCTCCTCCTCCTCCTCCTTCTTCTCATTCCTTACCGTTCACTCCGGCTTCCTCCTCTCCTCCTCTATTTTCTTTTTCTCATTTTCTGTCCTCCCTTTTCTTCGTCTACCTTCTTTTCCCCTCGTCGAGAGAGAGAGAGAGAGAGAGAGAGAGAGAGAGAGAGAGAGAGAGAGAGAGAGAGAGAGAGAGGAAGAAAGAGATTGAAAAGAAAGAGAGAGAGAAAGAGAGAAACCAATATAAGAAACAAAGAGAATAAAACACAAAATAAAAAATAAAAAAACAATCGCAAGACAAACCGACAGACAAACCGACCGAGCGACCGACAGCGAGAGACGGCGCGGGGTCAGAGAGGGAGGGATGCTCGCAACCTCTGAAGACTTACGGGGTGACGAGGCTGTGTCGTGACTCGCTCCCTCGCAGCTTCCCTCCCACTCCCCCTCCCCCACTCCCCCTCCCCCACTCCCCTTCCCCATTCCCTCTCCCTTCTCCTTCCCTTCATTCCTCCCTCATAGCCTCTCCCTTTCCCTCTACCCCCCTCCCTCCCTCTCCTCCTCCACGCCCTCCCCCCTTCCCCTTCCTCTCTCTCTCTCCTCCTCTCCCTCTTCACCTCCCTCTCTCTCTCTCCATCCCCATCCCTATCCCCCTCTCTTCTCCTCCCTCTCCTCCCTCCCTCTCCTCTCTCTCCTCCCACCCTCCCCCAAGATGGGCGTCGCCTCCCTCTTACCTCCTAATTTCTCCAGGTCGGTCTTTCAAGGTAAGACGTGATCTGCTTTTAGGCCGGAGATGCTGTCGATGTTGCTCCTCCTCTTGGCTCCTCTGGGGATGTTGCTCCTCCTCTTGGCTCCTCTGGGGATGCTGCTCCTCCTCTTGGCTCCTCTGGGGATGCTGCTCCTCCTCTTGGCTCCTCTGGGGATGCTGCTCCTCCTCTTGGCTCCTCTGGGGATGCTGCTCCTCCTCTTGGCTCCTCTGGGGATGTTGCTCCTCCTCTTGGCTCCTCTGGGGATGTTGCTCCTCCTCTTGGCTCCTCTGGGGATGCTGCTCCTCCTCTTGGCTCCTCTGGGGATGCTGCTCCTCCTCTTGGCTCCTCTGGGGATGCTGCTCCTCCTCTTGGCTCCTCTGGGGATGCTGCTCCTCCTCTTGGCTCCTCTGAGGATGCTGCTCCTCCTCTTGGCTCCTCTGGGGATGCTGCTCCTCCTCTTGGCTCCTCTGGGGATGCTGCTCCTCCTCTTGGCTCCTCTGGGGATGCTGCTCCTCCTCTTGGCTCCTCTGGGGATGCTGCTCCTCCTCTTGGCTCCTCTGGGGATGCTGCTCCTCCTCTTGGCTCCTCTGGGGATGCTGCTCCTCCTCTTGGCTCCTCTGGGGATGCTGCTCCTCCTCTTGGCTCCTCTGGGGATGCTGCTCCTCCTCTTGGCTCCTCTGGGGATGCTGCTCCTCCTCTTGGCTCCTCTGGGGATGCTGCTCCTCCTCTTGGCTCCTCTGGGGATGCTGCTCCTCCTCTTGGCTCCTCTGGGGATGCTGCTCCTCCTCTTGGCTCCTCTGGGGATGCTGCTCCTCCTCTTGGCTCCTCTGGGGATGCTGCTCCTCCTCTTGGCTCCTCTGGGGATGCTGCTCCTCCTCTTGGCTCCTCTGGGGATGCTGCTCCTCCTCTTGGCTCCTCTGGGGATGCTGCTCCTCCTCTTGGCTCCTCTGGGGATGCTGCTCCTCCTCTTGGCTCCTCTGGGGATGCTGCTCCTCCTCTTGGCTCCTCTGGGGATGCTGCTCCTCCTCTTGGCTCCTCTGGGGATGCTGCTCCTCCTCTTGGCTCCTCTGGGGATGCTGCTCCTCCTCTTGGCTCCTCTGGGGATGCTGCTCCTCCTCTTGGCTCCTCTGGGGATGCTGCTCCTCCTCTTGGCTCCTCTGGGGATGCTGCTCCTCCTCTTGGCTCCTCTGGGGATGCTGCTCCTCCTCTTGGCTCCTCTGGGGATGCTGCTCCTCCTCTTGGCTCCTCTGGGGATGCTGCTCCTCCTCTTGGCTCCTCTGGGGATGCTGCTCCTCCTCTTGGCTCCTCTGGGGATGCTGCTCCTCCTCTTGGCTCCTCTGGGGATGCTGCTCCTCCTCTTGGCTCCTCTGGGGATGCTGCTCCTCCTCTTGGCTCCTCTGGGGATGCTGCTCCTCCTCTTGGCTCCTCTGGGGATGCTGCTCCTCCTCTTGGCTCCTCTGGGGATGCTGCTCCTCCTCTTGGCTCCTCTGGGGATGCTGCTCCTCCTCTTGGCTCCTCTGGGGATGCTGCTCCTCCTCTTGGCTCCTCTGGGGATGCTGCTCCTCCTCTTGGCTCCTCTGGGGATGCTGCTCCTCCTCTTGGCTCCTCTGGGGATGCTGCTCCTCCTCTTGGCTCCTCTGGGGATGCTGCTCCTCCTCTTGGCTCCTCTGGGGATGCTGCTCCTCCTCTTGGCTCCTCTGGGGATGCTGCTCCTCCTCTTGGCTCCTCTGAGGATGCTGCTCCTCCTCTTGGCTCCTCTGGGGATGTTGCTCCTCCTCTTGGCTCCTCTGGGGATGCTGCTCCTCCTCTTGGCTCCTCTGGGGATGCTGCTCCTCCTCTTGGCTCCTCTGGGGATGCTGCTCCTCCTATTCTTAGGACTTTTAAGATACTGTTCCCCGTCTTAAATATTAGAGATGCCGTTCCTCCTCTAAGGACTTTTGAGAATGCTGTGCCTCATCTTACATATTTTAGGGATGTCGTTTCTTCTCTTGCTATTAATGCTGTTCGCTTTTATTTTTGTCTTCTTTGACTTTTCTGCACCTCCTCTTGGGTCTTTTAGGGTTTTGATATTCCTCCTATAATGTCTTCAGGGTATACAGCTACTCCTCTTGGATCATCTAGGTCTTCTTAGGTCTGTTGGGGATGCTGTTCCTCCTCTCGGTTCCCCTGGAGATGCTTCTATTCCCTGTGTGCCTTATGGGGATGCTCTTCTCCTTCAGGGTCTCTTCTTAGACCTTCTGGAGATGCTGCTACTCCTTCTTGGTTTTCTGGTGCTCTTGCTTGCCTCTGGAGTCTCGCTCAAGGGTGCTGGTGATCCTGCACTGGGGTTGATGGTCTTCTAAGGGGGTGCTGCTCCCTCTCTTGGGTCGTCTCTCTCTCTCTCTCTCTCTCTCGCTTTCTTTCTCTCTCTCTCTCTCTCTCTCTCTCTCTCTCTCTCTCTCTCTCTCTCTCTCTCTCTCTCTCTATCTATCTATCTATCTATCTATTTATCTATTTATCTATCTCCTTCTCTCTTTCTCTCTCTCTCTCTATCTCTTTCTCTCTTTCTCTCTCTCTCTCTCTCTCTCTCTCTCTCTCTCTCTCTCTCTCTCTCTTTCTCCCTCTCTCTCTCTCTCTCTCTGTGTCTCTACTATTTGCTTCTCTCCTTTTTTATTTTCTTCTCTTTTGCTCCTTTCTCCCCTCCCTCTCTCTCGCTCTCTTATCCTCTCTCTCTTTTTCTCTTTCTCTCTCTCTCTCTTTCTCTCTTTCTATCTCTCTCTCTCTTTCTCTCTCTGTCTCATTCTCATTGTCTCTCTCTCTCTCTCTCTCTCTCTCTCTCTCTCTCTCTCTCTCTCTCTCTCTCTCTCTCTCTCTCTCTCTCTCTCTCTCTCTCTCTCTCTCTCTCTCGCTCTCTTTCTCTTTCTGTCTCATTCTCATTCTCTCTCTCTCTCTCTCTATCTATCTATCTATCTATCTATCTCTACCTCTCTCTCTGTCTCTCTCTCTCTCCCTCTCTGTCTGTCTCTCTCTCTCTCTCTCTCTCTCTCTCTCTCTCTCTCTCTCTCTCTCTCTCTCTCACTCTCTCTCTCTTTCTCTCTCCTTCTATCCCTCAGAAAAAAAGGAGAAAAGACGAGTAAAGTAGATATAGAAGAGGAGGGGAGGGGGGAGAGGGGATACGGAAGATGGAAGAGGAGGGGGAGAAGGGCAGAAAAAGGGGGAGGAGTCACAGGTCGTTAGGGGCGGGGATCGGCGGGAGCAAGCAGATGCCGAGGGTCGTTCTGCCCGGAGTAGGTCACGCGCGCAGTCATGTTGGTGCCGTAACTTGTCCCATTACTCCTCGTTCATGCAACACCCCCCCTCCCTCCCTCCCTCCCTCCCTCCCCTATTCCCCCTTCCTCCCTTCACCTACTCTCCCCCCCCCCCCGTCCCCCAAACCCTCTTCCTCCCTCTCCCCTTCCCCCTCCTCCTTCTCATTCCGTCCTTCACCCCCTTTTCCCCTACTCTACCCACTCCTTCCTTCACACACACACCCCCACCCCTTTATCGCCCCCCCCCTCCCCCGCTTTCCCCCCAGGAATCTCCCTATCTTCCCCTTCGACCCCCCCACCCCCATTCCCTTACTCCCCTCTTGACTCTCTCCTCTCCTCTCCCTCCCTCCTCCCTCCCTCCCTCTCCCCTTCCCCTCCCCTTCCGTTCCCACCCTATCGCTACCTATTCTAATTTTAGTACATGGTTAATATCTCCACTTCTCTCTCCTCCTCCTTGTTCTCCCTCCCCCTAACCCCACCCCCCTCCCCTCCAGGATAGATACTACTGTGCTACGCTGAGGTAGTACATCGGGAGGGGGAGGGGGGAGGGATGGAAGGGGAGGATGAAGAGAAAGAGGAGATTAGAAAGGGAGTGGGAGGAAGAAATGGGAGAAAGGAGAAAAAGAGAATAGAATAAAAATTGAGAGAAGAAAATAGAAGAGACACAGAGAGAGAGAGAGAGAGAGAGAGAGAGAGAGAGAGAGAGAGAGAGAGAGAGAGAGAGAGAGAGAGAGAGAGAGAGAGAGAGAGGTAGATTAAGAAAAAGAGAGAAAGACAGAGAAAGAGAAAGAGAGCGAGAGAGAGAGGGGAGAGAGCGAGAGAGAGAGGGGAGAGAGAGAGAGAGAGAGAGAGAGAGAGAGAGAGAGAGAGAGAGAGAGAGAGAGAGAGAGAGAGAAGGGGAGAGAGAGGGACGCATAAGGAGGGGATAGAGAAAAGAAAGAGAAAGAAATAGATAATTGATAGATGATCCATAAATAGGAAGTAGTGAGATGAAGAAGGGAATAAATAGACAGACAGATAGATAAATATGCATAAAGACAGAAAACTAAACGGATAAAAATAGAAAAAAAAATATATATATAAATACACAAATACACAAACAAACAAACAGATTGATCAAGTAAACAGACAAAAAAAACATATCAACAAACAAACAAACAAATAAACAAACCAGCTACAGAGACAAAGAAGAATCACAAAAAAATAAGTAAAGAAAAAGATGCAAAAAAAAAAAAAAAAAAAAAAATCAAAGGGGATGCAGAAGCAAGCCCGAGAGCCCACACGCCGAAATTACCATCCCATTATAAAATCGTGCGTGCAAATAAAATGCTTCTCTTCCCTTGCAATCTGGCAAGGAAAATGTATTTGCTTCCTGAGTAGCTTGGCAATTCTTCTCTCTTGTCCTTCGTAAGCGTAAAGATGCAATAAAATAAGATAGGGAGAGTGAGAGGTGAAGGAGAAGGAGAAAGAGAGGAGGAGGAGGGGGTGGTGGAGGAGGAGGAGGAGAAGGGTGGTGGTGGAATAGGAGGAGGAGGAGGAGGAGGTGAGGGAGGTGGTGGTTATGGTGGTGATGGAGGAGGTGGAGGAGGTGAGGGAGGTAGTGGTTATGGTGGTGGAGAAGGAGGGGGAGGAGAAGGAGAAGAAGAAAAGGGGGAGGGAGGAGAGGGAGGTGGTGGAGGAGAAGAAGGAGAAGAAGAAAAGGAGGAGGAGGTGGGAGAGGTGGTGGTGGGGAGGAGGAGGAGGAGGAGGTGATGGTGGTTATGATGATGGTGGAGGGGGAGGAAGAAGTGGTGGTGGAGGTGATGGTGAAGGAGGAGATAGGAAGGAAGAGAATTACAAACGAAGAAGAAAAAGAGGTAAACAATTATCATTGGTAGTAGCAGTAGGAGGAGGAGGTGAAGTAAGAAGAGGGGGGAGACAGAAGAGGTAAAACGGAAAAGAAAAATAAACGAAGGAGAAGAAGAAGAAGAAGGAGGATTAGAAGAAAGAGGAAATCACAAGAGAAGACGAAAGGTGATGGTAAGACAAAACGAAAAAAAAGGGAGAAAACCGAAAGAAACGAGAAACAGAAGAAGAAGGAGAAGAAAGCAAAATATAAAAGAAAAGAAAAATAGGACAAAGAAAAAGAAAGAAAGAAGAAAAAGACGTTTTCCAGTGTTTTCCACAACGTCGATTAAAACGAGTCTTCAAGGGGAACGGGAGGGTGACAGGAGGTGGAGGAGGAGGTGGGGGGGGGGGGGGAGGGGATTTAGGGAAGGGGTGAGGGGAGAATAGGGGGAGTTGTGTGTGGATGGAAGGGTGCGGGGGAGGGGAGGGAGAAGAGAGGGGAGATTTAAAGGGAAGGGTGAAAAGGGGAGAATAGGGGGAGTTGTGGATGGAAGGGTGCAGGGGGAGGGGAGAGGAAGAGAGAGGGGAGATTTAAAGGGAAGGGTGAAAAGGGGGAGAATAGAGGGAGTTGTGGATGGAAGGGTGCAGGGGGAGGGGAGAGGAAGAGAGAGGGGAGATTTAAAGGGAAGGGGTGAAAAGGGGGAGAATAGGGGGAGTTGTGGGGGGGAAGGGGGAGGGGATGGAAGGAAAGGGGGAAAGGGGAAGGGAGGAGAAAGAGGTATTGGGTGGAGGGAAGGAATGAGGAAGAGGGAAGGGAAGAGGGTAGGAGGAAGAATGGAATGAGATATAGAGGGTATTTGGAAGAAAGGGGGGGAGGAAAGAAAATTAAATAGAGAAAAAAAAAACAATTAAACAATATCATCACCACCAAAAACCCAAACAATAACAAAAACAAAAGACAAGCAAATGTCTGAAAAGAAACAACATTAAAACACCCCCCCCCAAAAAAAAAAAAAAAAAAAAGTGCAGGGTCGTGAGTACACCCCTAGTAAGTTAAC
>BOPN01005024.1:27500-35000 GCA_017312705.2 Penaeus japonicus | reverse complement strand
TTCCACCTCCTCCTCCTCCACTCTCCTTCCCCCCCCCCCGCCCACCCCATCTCTTTCCTCCACCTCTTCCTCCCCCTTCCTTCCCACCTCTACCTCCCCCCCCCCATTTTTTTTATCCCCATCACTGTGCCTCATCACAATTCATGCCCATTTCTACCCTCTTCTTGCCATGATAACCTTTGCTGACCGAAGGTACTCTACGGGTTGCAGTCCGATGCAATCTCGCAACAGTGCCCATCCTCGTACCCCGCTACCCACTGCCCTATCGCATGCCCTGCAGTCCATGTGTGTGTGTGTGTGTGTGTGTGTTCTTCTTCTTTTCCCCTCTCCTTGTTCTTGTTCTCTTGTCTTCCTCCTCTTCCTTTCCTTTCTTCCTCTTCTTTTTCCTTCGTTCTGTTCGTTTTCATTCCTTCTTTGTCTTCTTTTTCCTTTTCTTCTTCCATGTCCTTCCTTCGCTTTTATTTTGATAATTGGTTCTTCTTTTTAAGTGCTCTTTAACTTTCTTTCTTTCTTCTGCCTTTTTCTACCTTTGATTCCTCCCTGTTTCTCTTCTGTTTATTTCAGTCTCTCCTGTTTGTTTTACTCTTAATTTTTTATCTGATACATATATTTTTGTTTTGTCTCATTTCTCTTCCTCTTATTCTTATTCTGTTTTTATGAATCCCATTTCTTCTGTTCCTTTAAATTTCTCTTTATCTCTATTACTCCTGTTGGTCTTTACTCTTATTTTTTTTTTATGTTACTCTTATTTCCTTTCCTTTTGTCTTTCATTCCTCTTCTTTCTGTTTCTATTCCTTATTTCTTTTCATCTTCTTCTTAATTCTCCTATTGCTTTTCGACTGATGTTTTCCTCTTGCTACTCCTCTTTCATTTTCTCTTCTCCTTCTCTTCCTTCACCTTCTCCTCTTCTCACTCATTCTCCACACATTTTATTTTTCGTCTCTTACTCCACCCCTTTTTTTCTCCTCTTCCACCTCCTCCTCCTCCTCCTCCTTCTCCTCCTCCTCCTCTTCCTCCTCTGCTTTTCCCCTCCTCCTCCACCTCCTCCTATTCCTCCATCTTATTCACCCTATTTGTTCTTCATTCGAAAGTAAAAAAAACAACACAAATATTAATGTTTATATACGTTCCCCTCCCTCTCTCTCTTGTTCTTTCTCTTTATCTCTCTCTTTCTCTCTCTCTCTCTCTCTCTCTCTCTCTCTCTCTCTCTCTCTCTCTCTCTCTCTCTCTCTCTCTCTTTCTTTCTGGTATTTCAAAGTAATGGAAATTATTAATCAGATTGCAAGACTTTTTATTTCATTTGTTATAATTTTTTGCCTTTCACATGATTAGTTGAAAGTGCTCAACAAAAAGCAGAGAGAGAGAGAGAGAGAGAGAGAGAGAGAGAGAGAGAGAGAGAGAGAGAGAGAGAGAATATGTATAAATGGTGGTGGTTATGATGATGCTTATGATAATGATATTGTAGTCATATTCATAATGATACCATTGATAACATGAAAAGCAGCAACAACAACAAAAACGATAATGATATTGATAATGACAATAATAATAATGATAACGATAATAACGATAATAGTGAAAAAAATGATGATGATAACGATAATGATAGTAATAACAACAATAATGATGATAAATATATTTGTGATAATGATAAGGCCAATATTTATGATTATAAGGTTTATAATAAGAACAATATTGATAACATTAGCAATATCAACAAAAATGATAATAACTACAAGAACACAATACTAAGTACAAGCAAGAGTATCATGATATTGATAACAATTGCAACTATTTAGATAAATATAATGAAAACATCAATGATAAAGATGAAACGGGATGAGCAACAGCAATAATGATTAGAGTGATAATAACAAATAAAAATCAATCTAATACATATAAATAGATAGATGAATAAAATAAATGAATAAAAATGATGCTCTGAACAACAATGAAATTAATATTAAGAAGAAAAACCTGTTCCAAAGATCGATTTTCTTCTCTTGTGCTTAAAAAGGGACTTGTTTTACGTAAGTGTGAGTGTCTTCCCCCCTCCCCCTACCCCTCCCCCTCTACCACCATCCGTGCTTCTTGGCTTTTCTTTCTAGTTTTCTTTTCCTTTTTTTTCTTATTATTATTATTATTTTTTTTTGCCTTTTCTTTCTCTTAGCTTTGATTTATTTATGTTTTCTTTCCGTTTCTTATTCTTCTCCTTGTTATATATTTATTTTTCTTTATTTCTTTATTTTCTTTCCTTTTTTATCTCTGATTCTTGTCTCTTCTATAGTAGCTTTCATATGACCCTGCCAACTGTATCCTTCCACACTGCCACCCTGCCAACAACCAAGAAAATAATGTACAATGCCC
The DNA here is from genome assembly GCA_017312705.2 of Penaeus japonicus. Taxonomy (NCBI): domain Eukaryota; kingdom Metazoa; phylum Arthropoda; class Malacostraca; order Decapoda; family Penaeidae; genus Penaeus; species Penaeus japonicus. Next base: position 32,633 of record BOPN01005024.1, on the reverse strand, counting down.
TTTCTATATATTTTTTTCTTTCTACTTCCCCTGAGTCCCTTTAGTCGTTTTCCTCTGCCAACCTGCCAACAGTCTAATAGTCTAATGGATAATAATGATAATAATAATGATAAAAATGATAATAATAATGATTATTATAACAACAATAACAATAATAATAATAATAGTAATAATGATAATGATGATGATGATAATAATAATAATAATAATGATAATGATGATAATAATAATAATAATAATAATAATGATAATAATGATAATATTAATAATAATGATAATAATAATGATAATAATGGTAATAATAATGATAATAAAATAATCATGATAATAATGATAATAACAACAATAACAAGGATAATAACTATGATAATAATGATAACAATGATAATAATGATAATAGTTATAATGATAATAGTAATAATAATGATAATAGTAATAATAATGATAATATTAATAATAATAATGATAATAATAATGTTGATAATAATAATAATAATAATAATGATAATAACAGTAATAATAATAATGATAATAATAGCAATAATAATGATAATAATGTTAATAATGATTGTAATAATAATAAAAATGATAATAATAATAGTAATAGTTGATGACAATCTAATAGTCCCATCCCATCCCATTCCTTCCCATCACTTCCCTTCCCTTCCCTTCCCCTCCCCCTGCCAGCATTGCCAGCATTGCCAGCATTGCCATCAGCGGAGAATTTCCAGCACTGATTTGGGCCCCCCTGCCAAGAAGAGTCTGTGAGATAAAAAGTCAATGAATCTAAAGACATTCTTTTAAAACGTCTACTTACTTTTTTATTGTTGTGTTTTCTTTTTCTATTTTCCTTTTATCTTTTTATTTACTCTTTTATTTATTCAAGTGTTTATTTTTAAAGCCCATAATTCATCTTTGCTTGCACTGAAGGCATAGATTTTTTGATTATCTCTTACGTATATATATTTTTGTTTGGGTAGATGGGTGTAGATTGTGAGAATTATGAATGCACTTTAGAAGAAAATGAGGAAGGAGGAGATGGAAGAGAGAGAGAGAAGAAGAAGAATGAAAGTGGAGGTTGATGAAGAGGATGAGGATGAAGAAAAAATAGAGAGATAGGAAGAAGAGGATGAAGAAGAAGAAGAAGAAGAAGAAGAAGAATAGGAAGATCAAAAAGAAGAAAAGAAGTAGAATAAATAAAATAAAATAAAAATGATGATGAAGAAGAGAAAAAAAAAAACGTGAAAAGGAAGGATCGTCATGATAATGATAATAATAAAGAAAATAGTAACAATAATGATAAGGATAAAAGTAATAACAACAACAATGATAATAATAATAATATTGATGATGATAATCATGATAATGAAATGATAGTAGTAATGATAATAGGGATGATAATAATGATATTGATAGTAATGATAGCAACATTAAAGATAATTACAATGATGATAATAATGATAATAGCAATGGTAATATAAGGATAATGCTATTATGATAACAATAATGATGATAGTAATGATAATGATAGTAATGAGGATAATGCTAATAATGATACTAACACTAATATAGATGATAATAAAAGCAATGATATCAATAATAATGATAGTAACAATTGATGATGATGATAGTAGAGATAATAATAAGATTGACAACAACAACAATGCTAGTGATAATGATGATATTGATATTAATGATAGTGATAGATAATATGATGATATTGATAATGATAATGTTAATGATGATAATGCTAATGAGGATGATGATGACTATGATGATGATGATGATAATGATAGCAATGTTGATTATGATAGTAATCCTAATGATGATAATGATAATGACAATACTGATAATGATAAACATTGCAATATTGATTATGATAGTAATCCTAATGATAATAATGATAATGACAATACTGATAATGATACTGATAATCATAATAATGATAATGATATTAATAACAAAAACAATCATACTAATGAAAAAAAATATGATGATAACAAAAACAATCATGACAATGATAATAACAATGATAATAATCACTGATATCACCAATAGTAATAACAACAATTACCATTATCATGATATAAGAATAATAATAACAATAGCGATAATCATAAAGATGATGAAGATGACAAAAAAAAAGATAACAATTATAACAGCAACAACACCAACAAGAACTGATAACGTCCATTTTTATTTCGTACGCAGAAGCCAGCACTTCAAACGCTAAATATTTACATATGTGAATGCAAAGTCGGCAGCACCAGCTGATAAGAGCGTTGTCACTTAGCATATCATTGTTGTGTAAGTCTTCCCTGATGGACAAACACACTGCACGATAGAATCACTTCGACATCAACATGCAAACTGCTATCTTGCTGGTTATCTGTACCTTTTTTTCTCGTTCTTTCTTTTTTCTATATTGTTTTTTGATTTATTTATTAATATGTATATATATATGTATATATATATTTATATAATATATATATATATATATATATATATATATATATATATATATATATGTATATATATATATATATATATATATATATATATATATATATATATATATATATGTATATATATATATATATATATATATATATGTATATATATATATATATATATATATATATATATATATATATATATATATATATATATATATATATATAATATATATATATGTATATATATATATATATATATATATATATATATATATATATATATATATATATATATATATTACATTATATCATATTATATAGTTTTTTATTTTTATTTATTTATTTTTTTGGGGGGTGGGGGAGATTGTTTTTTTTTTGTGGTTTTGTCTCTCTTCTTGTTCGTTTGTTTGTTTGTCTGCTTACCTCTTTTTTTTTATTTTTTTTTTTTTTTTTTTGTATGTCTGCCTGCCTCTGTCTTTCTGTCTTTCTCTCTCTCTCTCTCTCTCTCTCTCTCTCTCTCTCTCTCTCTCTCTCTCTCTCTCTCTCTCTCTCTCTCTCTCTCTCTCTCTCTCTCTCACACACACACACACACAATTTTAGGCATGAATTTATTTAAAAGAATGTAGAAGATATGTATACTTATATCAATTTGGTTGCATTTGACAGATATGCATGTATGCACTGTGATGACGTACGAATGATGTATCTACACAAACACACACACACACAAACACACACAAACACACACACAGACACACACACACACACACAGACACACACACACACACACACACACACACACAAACACACACACAGACACACACACAACCTTTCTCCACCCCCGCACACACAAACGAACACAAGCCCGTACACACGCATGTACAGTGTGAAGTTGTGAAAAGAAAACCAGATTTAATAATCATTAATACATTTATTCGACACATTTAATCGACCATCGGAACTCTGAAGGTTATTCGTTTTTGTGTTCGTGTGCGTGTCGACTTGGTGATGAAAATAAGGGAGAGGAGAAAGAGAGAGAGAAGAAGAAAGAGGAGGAGGAGGAGGAGGAGGAGGAGGAGGAGGAGGAGGAGGAGGAGGAGGAGGAGGAGGAGGAGGAGGAGGAGGTGAAGGAGAAAGAGAGATAGAGGGAAGAGGATGAAGAGGAGAGATAGGAGGAAGAGAAGGAAGGGGAATAGGAAGACGAAGAGATGTAAGAGGAATAGGAGGAAGAAGAAGGAAAGGAAGAAGATGTGGAAGGGAAGAAAAGAGGGGGGGGGGATCATAGAGGAAAGATATGAAGAAGAAAAAAGAAAGAAAGAATAAGAGAAGCTTTAATAGAAAATAAGTGATAACATCAGTAGAAGATGAAGTAAATAATAAATAAAAAAGTGGAATAAAAAGTGAAACAAAAGAAACAAAAAAAATCTCAGGAAAACAGAGTACTATCATTACCACAGACAATACAATATACTAAAAATACGTCGATGGTAATACAAGCGAAAAATGAAAGCATAAAATACCAAAAATCATTTTCAAGAAACACGTAAGAATGTATAGTTACCTATCTGAACCTCCAATAAATCTCGAAAACCTCCTGTGTTTACTGTTATCAAAAAGCAGTCAGTACTTACATCGGAACACCTTTAATGATCCTGCAACCACGAATTCAACACCTGTATCAAATCCGCTATCATTATCTATCTATCTTATCTTCCGCTGAAATCTCGAGGTAATACAGTGCTCTCAACTCATGAAGGTCGTTTTGGTCGAGTGTTCTGTGTTAAGCGGAGGAGGGAAGGGCCTCTAATGACAGGCTGTTATTTCTCAGGTGCGCTTGCGTGACCAGAAACTTGATTCGTTCTTAATCATTGTCATTGCAATGTGTTTAGATTGGGAGTGACGTCACGTTTGTTGTCATTGGTACGTGAAGTCCAGGTTGCATTCAGTGTTGCAGGCTTTGATTGAGAGGCAGATACAGACACATATGGAAAGAGAGAGAGAGAGAGAGAGAGAGAGAGAGAGAGAGACAGAGAAAGAGGGAAAGCAAGAGAGAGACAGAGAGCGAGACAGAGAGAGACAGAGACACAGAGAGAGAGAGAGACAGAGAGAGACAGAGACAGAGAGAGAGAGAGACAGAGAGAAAGAGATGGCGGGCGATGGTGTGGACTCGATTTTCTGCATCGTTTCACAGTACACAAATCGGTATCCTACAAAAAGTATTTAGATTTAGTTAAGAATATGATAAAAAAAAAAATTAAGAAAAACACTCAATCGTTTCCTCCCATTTGCCTCTCTGATCCCACAAAATGTGTGTCAAACCGAGCCACCAATGCAGCTAAAAAGTAAACAACAATAAGCAATGCTGCCTGGGTGTTGCAACTTTAGCATACTCTTTTTCTTTTTTAAATTTCATAAGCATGATTTATTCCTACCTACCGCCGACGCTTCCACTACAATACATGCACAATGATAAAGCGAAACTATTTGGCTTATCTGAAAAAAAAAATGTGTGTTTATATCCTCTCCATCAAAATTCGAATGAAGCGATAAAAGTCAACTTATCCAAGCAACACGACACGAGAGTCACACTCAATCCTCTTTCCAGATAATCGAGACTTTGCAACAACAATGTGTATTGCATTCTCTTGCAAAGCCCTCGCAAAGCGCGTGCATCACG
>BOPN01005024.1:0-2500 GCA_017312705.2 Penaeus japonicus | reverse complement strand
TGTAAATACATACATAGAGAGAAAGAGAGAGAAAGAGGGAGAGAGAAAGAGAGAGAGAGAGAGAGAGAGAGAGAGAGAGAGACAGATAGACAGAGAGACAGAGAGAGAGAGAGACAGAGAGAGAGAGAGATGTGTGTGTGTGCGTGTGTGTGTAGATAGATAGATAGATTGATTAATAGGCATGTGTGTGTGTGTGTGTGTGTGTGTGTGTGTGTGTGTGTGTGTATGTGTGTGTGTGTGTGTGTGTGTGTGTCTATGTGTCCATGTATGTGTGTATGTATGTTTACGACTGCGTGTTCGCAAAAGAAAACCAACCCGACAAACATAAAAAATATATATATAGAGAAAAAAAAGCCTATATAGCGGAACCTTCCAGAATACCGTCGTCTCACTCGGCCTCCAGATTTAATTCCAAGTCACACTCGAGTCGCGTCATAATTCCATTTAATCGCTTCCCTGACCTCACCCTCGGAAAGGCAGCGACGAGATAATGCCATACAACAGCCGTCTTTTAGGTCGAAAATCCCTTTGGATTTACCTTACTTACGGACCCGTCTTGGATCCAGGCGTCCCGATATCGCTGTCTGGAAGAATATATGAATTAAATATCTTGAGTGTCAATTGCACATAATGGTAAAGCTCAGATGGTCGAAAATCCCGTGGTTTTGACAGGGTATTTTGAACTCTCTTGGATTCGGAGCAGACTTAAAAGGTTCTTTTTACTGTATTGTTATTGTTATTGTTATTGTTATCATTATTATTGCTATTAATTTTAATGAAAATAGTAATTTTAGTAGAAGTATTATTATCAACACTATGATCATTATATATATCATGATGATTGTAATTTTTGTTATTATCATCATTATTAATACTATCGTTATCATCATTATCATCATCAATAGTGCTATTACCAATCATTCATTATTATCATTTATATTAATACAATCATTATATTTATTATCATTATTGATATTGATATCTTTATCATCATGTCATGATCATCATTACTATCATTTTATCATTATCATAATCTCTATCATTATCATTACTTTAATTGTTACTATCATTACTACTATTATCATTATTGTTATCATCAGTAACCATCATTATTATTAATATGACTTTCATTATCATCAACATTATCATTATAACTACTATCATTTTACGGTTACCATTCCATCATCATCATCATTATCAAAACCTATCTAACAAACAAAAGACAGAAAAAACAAACAAACAAAAATAACAAAGAAACAGAAAACAAAGAATAAGAAGATAACAAAAGCAACAAAGAGAGAAAGAAAGTAAGAAAGCAAGAGAGAAAAAAAAAGAAGGAAAGAGAGAAACAAACAAAAACAACAAAGAAACAGAAAATATAGAATAAGAAGAAAACAAAAAGCAATAAAGAGCAAAAGAAAGAAAAAGAGAAAGTAAGAAAGCGGGAGAGAGAGAGAAAGTAAGAAAGCTAGAGAGAGAGAAAGAAAGAAAGAAAGAAAGAAAGAGAGAAAGAGAGAAATGAAGAAAGAGAGAAAACAAAAAAGCGAGAGAGTGAGAAAGAAAGAAAGAAAGAAAGAGAGAAAGAAAGAAAAAAAAGAAAGAAAGAGAGAAATAGAGAAATAAAGAATGAGAGAAAATAAAAAAGCGAGAGAGTGAGAAAGAAAAAAAGAAAGAAAGAGAGAAAGAAAGAAAGAAAGAAAGAGAGAAAGAGAGAAATAAAGAATGAGAGAAAATAAAAAAGCGAGAGAGAGAGAAAGAAAGAAAGAAAGAAAGAGAGAAAGAAAGAAAGAACGAAAGAAAGAAAGAAAGAAAGAAAGAGAGAAAGTAAGAAAGCGACAGAGTGAGAAAGAAAGAAAGAAAGAAAGAGAGAAAGAAAGAAAGAAAGAAAGAAAGAAAAAGAGAAAAAAAAAAACATATATACACACAAAGAAAAAGCAATTCTTAATATTCGTCGCCAGGACCAGAAAATTCCCCCGGGCGCGGCAGAAGACTGTGCAAGAGAGAACATCATATTAGGGAAAGTTCCTTCAACAGCTGCGATCGAGGTCAGGTTGCGCCTTGCAAGAAATTGAGAGATCACTGTGGCTTTTCTTAACAAACCTGCATGAAAATGGATAAGTTTAGGGGGGACTTGTAAATTAATTTGATGTGCTCTTGTTGACGGTGAACGATAAGCTGTGCGCCGTAGGTGATTATCATTTATTTTTTCAAAAAGAAAATAGGGCAACGGGTGGATACAGAGAAGAGTGGAGAGAAGGGGGTGGGGGAGAGAGAGAGAAGGGAGAGCTAGATAGATAGATAGATAGATAGATAGATAGAGAGAGAGAGAGAGAGAGAATGAGAGAGAGAAAGAGAGTTAGAGAGATAGACAGAGAGAGAGATAAACAGAGAGAGGAGAGAGAGAAAAAAAAAAGATAGAGAGAGAGAGGGAGGAAATTTATCATAGAAATTTATCATGTTCAGTTGTTCAGGATGAGAGTTGCAAAGGATCTAATCAGCA
>BOPN01005023.1:71191-73691 GCA_017312705.2 Penaeus japonicus | reverse complement strand
TTCACCTTACCTCTCCCCTTACCTTGCCTCTTCCTCTCCTCTCCCTCTTCCCTCTTTTCTCCCCTCACCTTACCTCTCCCTCTCCTCTCCCCTCACCTTACCTCTCCCTCTCCTCTTCCCTCACCCCTGCCTCTCCCTCTCCTCTCCCCTCACCTTACCTCTCCCTCTCCTCTCCCCTCACCTTGCCTCTTCCTCTTCTCTCCCTCTTCTCTCTCCTCTCCCCTCACCTTACCTTTCCCTCTCCTCTTCCCTCTCCTCTCCCTCTTCCTTCTCCTCTCCCCTCACCTTACCTCTCCCTCTCCTCTCCCCTCAGCCCTACTTCTCCCCTCTCCTCTCCTTCTCCTCTCACCCCTACCATGAAGTGACCTCAGCATGTTATTCATATCATGCACTAACGATAAAAAGGACTGAATTATAATCGAATTTATTAATTTATTTGTCAATTAATTAAACAAGCTGAATGTATTGAGGGTATGTGTAATATTTCTTGGAGGAACTTCACTAAATAACAATTTAATGATGATGATTAGAATGATAATAGAGGTAATAATTATGATGATGATAATAATAACATTAATAATAACAATAATAATGATGATCATTATGATTAAGACAATATCAATGATAATGGTCATAACGATAATAACAAATGATAATAGAATGATAACAGTAATAATGATAATATCAGCAATAACAGCAACAATGACAGTGAGAAGAACAAGTACAACGAGAGAAAGAGAGGTAGATTTAGAGAGAGAGAGAGAGAGAGAGAGAGAGAGAGAGAGAGAGAGAGAGAGAGAGAGAGAGAGAGAGAGAGAGAGAGAGAGAGAGAGAGAGAGAGAGAGAGAGAGAGAGAGAGAGAGAGAGAGAGAGAGAGAGAGAGAGAGAGAGAGAGAGAGAGAGAGAGAGAGAGAGAGAGAGAGAGAGAGAGAGAGAGAAATAAATTCCCCTCTTCCTTTTCCTCCTCCAAAGGACCGTCATTCGGAAGGCCATCTCACCTCCTTCAACTTTATTGCACAAGTTGAAGAGACATAACTTCCCGTCTTGCATGATTGATAGGCCTAAAGAACTCGACTTTCGGACCCTAGTGTTGATAGGTAGATATTGCAATCGGTGATGCTGCTGCAATATGATGTAATGTAGTTTCAAAGAGGGAGAGGGACATCACGATAGATAGTTTAATAGATCACAGATTGCTAGGTCGGTATGGATCGACAGATAAATGAGGAGGTTAATACAGGTAGATGATTAGAGTGAGTGAGTGAGAGAGGCAGAAAGAGAGAGAGAGAGAGAGAGAGAGAGAGAGAGAGAGAGAGAGAGAGATAGATAGATAAATAGGGAGAGAGAGAGGTAAATAGAGATAGATAGACAGAGAGAGAGAGAGAGAGAGAGAGAGAGAGAGAAAAGAAATAGATAAATAGAGAGAGAGAGAGACTGAAAGATAAATAGATGAACAGATAGATAGATAAATAGAGAGAGATGGGGAGTGAAGGAGGGAGGCAGGGATATCATAAACTCCTGTGAAACGATAAAAACAAAATTCATTCGAAAAGCTGACACTTCAATAAGAATCCCCGCACAGAAAACGGAGCATTGAATAAGAAGTCAAAACCAAAGAATTCCCGTTTTCCTTCATGCCAAAAACGATAGGCTATTGCCGCTCTACAAACAACTGCGTGTAAACTGATAAGGACATTGCTCTATTATCCCCAATCTCTCTTTATCTCTTTCTCTTTCTTATTCCCCTGTTCTAATTTTCTCTCAACCAACTCACCTAAATCCTGAAGAAACCTCGAAGGAAAATATTTCCAAAAAATAAAAAAGATTTAGCGGAAACTTCGTAAAGTATTTTTCTTTTATCGAAGAGAGAAATATATATTCTTTCTACTGAACACTCACTTTCGTATCGAACTGTCACAAAAGTATGAGAATTCTACTGAAATATTTTGCGTTTGTGTTACGTGTTTGTTTGTTTGTTTGTTTGCGCGAGGGTGGGTTAGTTTTCTTTGTTTCTTCATTCACCTTTTTCCCCTCGTCACCTCTTCTTCCTCTTTCTCTCCTCTCTTCATCCCCCTCCTCCTTTTCTTCCTCTCTTCTTAATCATCCAGCTCCTTCCTCTTCTTTTTTTCCCTATTCTTCATTTTTAACTTCTTCTTCTTCCTCTTGTTTCTTGTCTTGTCCTCTTCCTCTCCCTGGCCCATTTTGCTCCTCCTCCTCCTCCTCTTCTTCCACTTCCTGCCCCTTATTCTCGTCCTCTCTTTCTCATCCAACCATCCTACTACTTTCCTCTTCTCTCCTCCTTTCCCCTTCCTTCCCGTATCCCCCACTCCTAAGACTCCCCCCTTCCCTCCTCATCCTTACCCCCACCCCCCTCTTCCTAGTAAGATTCTTTCGAAAGTTGGGAAAGAGACAAAGAGACTCTCTATTTCCTCTTCCTCTTTATTTCGCGTTTGATAGTCCTCCCTCTTTCTCCCTCTCCGTAGTCCCCGCTCCCTCTTTC
>BOPN01005023.1:58691-61191 GCA_017312705.2 Penaeus japonicus | reverse complement strand
GCACGGAGAGGAGGAGAAGAAAGAAGAGAAAATGAAGGAAATGAAGAAATGAGGAGAAAGAAAGTAGGGAAATGTGGGGAGGGGAAAGATGAAAGAACGGGACAGAAGGTAAAGGAGGAGGAAGAGGAGGAGGAGAGAGAGAGAGAGAGAGAGGTGGGGAGAAGACACAGAATGGGGAGGAATAAGAGATAAAAGAAAATTGTTTAGGTAATGGGAAAGAGAAAGAATGAGAGAGAGAGAAATAGACAGACAGAGAAAGAGAGAGAGAGAGAGAGAGAGAGAGAGAGAGAGAGAGAGAGAGAGAGAGAGAGAGAGAGAGAGAGAGAGAGAGAGAGAGAGAGAGAGCCAGAGACAGACACACAGACAGTCAGACACAGAGATAGAAACAGAAAGAAAGAAACAAAAAGAAACGAAATAAAAGAGAAGAACAAGGAGAATGGGGAGAAAGAGAGAAGAAAAAAAAACAATAATCTCTTTTCAAGTAAATCCGTATTACAAGGCCTATCCCCATATATTACGTTAATGATATGGACGATATTCCGTCATGCTATTATTAAATTAATATGAATCATAAATGGAAATAGCCCATGCCGAAAGCACCAGCAGAGAGACATACTGACAGACAGACAGACAGATAGTCAGTCATAGATTCGGAATAGATGACTGGGAGACAAGATAGACAAAGATTCACAGACAGATAGATAAAAGGCGTGTATAATGATATATAGAGAAACAGAGAAACAGACAGACAATCAGACAGACAGACAGACAGACAGACAGACAAATTTGCCATCTCTTACGTAACCACAAAAAGTGTCCCTGACTACCGTCCTTTGCTCTCACCCCCTTCCTTATTTCTTCTCCTTCCCCTCCTCCACCCTCCACACTTCCCCTCCTCCACCCTCCACCCTTCCCCTCCCCCACCCTCCCCCCTTCCCCTCCCCCACCCTCCCCCCTTTCCCTCCCCCACCTTCCACCCTTTCCTTCCCCCACCCTCCACCCTTCCCCTCCCCCACCTTCCACCCATCCCCTCCCCTCCCCCCCCCCCCCCCCCCCCCCCCCCCCCCCCCCCCCCCCCCCCCCCCCCCCCCCCCCCCCCCGTTCCCTTCCCCTCACCCTTATATCCCTCGAAACAAGGAAAAACAACCCTTCATATCCTGCTTGATATTGAAAATAATTGCAGACTTTCCACCACCCTCCCCCTCCCCCTACCCTACCCCTTCCCCTAATCCTCCTGTTTACCATACATGTTCCGGAAACACCATATGAAATACCAACCCCTGCCCCCCTGTCCCCTGCACACTCCCTACCTCCCCCTATCCTATTTTCCCATAAAAACCCACTTGCCCTTTACCCCCTTCACCTTCCTCCCTTTATCCAATTTTCACATAATCTCCCCCCCTCCTCACCTCTCCCTTACATGTGCAAAAATCTAAAAGGAAGGAAGCTTGATAAATTGGGTGCTCTGCATGTGGCAACATTTACTACACCTCTACAATTGACCTTGAAAAAAAGTGCTGATGAATATGTGATGTTGCAATATATGATTCCTATATGTGTGTGTGCGTGTTTGTTTATGTGTGTGTGTGTGTGTGTGTGTGTGTGTGTTTGTGTGTGTGTGCGTGTTTGTGTATGTGTCTGTATGTGTGTGTGTGTGTGTTTGTGTATGTGTTTGTGTGTGTGTTTGTGTATGTGTTTGTGTGTGTGCGTGTTTGTGTGTGTGTGTGTGTGTGTGTGTGTGTGTGTGTGTGCGCTTCTACGTGTGTGTGCACGACCATAATCATCTTTACATCTGAGTCCGCAAGATTATCAGCATACATGTGTGCGTATACACATGCACGTGTCCACAAGCGTGCTTTGCAGCGACACGAACTCGAAAGACTAGTGAAAGGTCACCCGAGATAATTAATTCTAGGGAGATAATCAATTGAAGGGAGATGATTAATTCAAATGATTAATTCGAATAATTCCCAGGACGTACAAACCAGATAGTGAAAAAAGTAAGCCAGAATGAAGGAATATATATAGATACACGAGTCCACTTATTATTATTTTTTAAACGTGATAAAGACCTAGATAATTATCGTGATGAAATATGCAATATAGAGATATCTACTGTTAATACATGACACTTTCCTGAAGAGGGAGATCCAATAATCATAACCTGTTATAAAAATCAGATCAAACTAGAATAAAAAACTAGTTAAAAGAGTAGATATAACTAAACAAACAAAATGAGAAAGTTAAATACAGATAAACAAACAAAAATGCAAATAAACAAACGTAAAGATTGAAAAAATAAATCTCAAACTTCCAAATGCATTTTTTAAATCATAATCTTGAACAGACGAGATGTAACAATGCCTGTGCTAAATCCTTTGAACATCTAGACATAACAAAGGGGGAGGATGGAGAGGAGGGGGGAGGGTAGAGGAAGAAGAAGAGGGGGGTGGGGATGGGGGAGGAAGGAGAGGAGGGAGGACGGGGGGAGGGAGGAAAG
>BOPN01005023.1:46191-53691 GCA_017312705.2 Penaeus japonicus | reverse complement strand
GGTGAGTGTATAAGGGTTAGGGGGAGGGAGGAGGGGAAGGGGTTATGGAGGGGAAGGAGAGGAAAGGAAGATGGCAGAGAGAGGGATATGGGAGGTGTCTGGGGGGGGGGAAGGGGGGGATGTATGAGTTAAGGGGGATTAGGGGAGAGGGGCTGTATATGCGCTTTTTAATTGTTGCCATTGTTGTTTTTGTATATGTTTGTTGTGTATTCACGGGTCTTTATTTGTGTCCGTGTTTATGTTTGTTTGTATGGTTGGTTCAACATAAAGGGCCATTATTTTGTGCGAAGAGAGAGGGAGGAAAGAGGAGGGAGAGAGGGAGGAAAGAGGAAGGAGACAGGAATGAAGGAGGGGAGAAGCTAAAGACAGATAAAGGAAGCTAAGGAGAAAAGTAAAGCATGAAGGAGAGAGGAAGTAGAAAAGAAGGGAGAAAACAGGGAAAGCGAGGAGAAGCGAATAAAATGAAATTAGAGAAGGGAAAGGACAAGAGAAATGACAGAAAACACAAAAACTGACGAGAAAGAGGAAGAAAATACTAAGGATGAAAGGAAACCAAAAAGGGAGGGGGTGAGAAGAAAGAAAATGAAAATGAATGATGGAGCTAATAGCTAATCATAACAAAATATCATCATCTTCCTGATCGAGCTTAATAATTTCATCATTATATAAGCATTTCCCAGACCTAGAACTAGCCCAGTCATGATTTGCGTTGTGCGTGCGTAAATGCGTGCCAATGAAGAGCCTCTGTGTGAGCGTGAGATAGAGATAGATAGATGGAATAGATAGGTAAGTAAATGGATAGGAAAGGAGACGTTTGATTCATATGGGTTGATTTTGAAGTTTATTCAAATCATGTACAATGTATACACATGAGAGAGAGAGAAAGAGAAGGCAGATTGAGAGAGAGGGAGAGAGAGAGAGTGAGAAAGAGAATGCAGATTGAGAGAGAGAGAGGGGGGGGGGGGCAGATTGAGAGAGAGAGATAGAGGGGGGGGGGGCAGATTGAGAGAGAGATAGAGAGAGAGAGTGAGGGTTGTCTTAGTCTGTCGTAACTAAGAACCCACCACAAAATAGGTAGTGATGCCAGACACAGGGTTTGAACATTACAGGTTTATTCCATAACGCAGATAGTCTGCCGTTATGGTGCACAATAGAAATATTCACTACAGCACAATGGTCACAGCAATAAACAATATCACAACACGTATGAACAGGCGGGGAAATCAGGTGTCAACGGTAGCGCAGTCGATTCCCGGTCTGTCGGTATGTTCCAAACATCCTGCTTATATGGAAGGGGTTCGCATCCGACGTCCTAAACGGTAGTTACGTGGGAAGGTTGTCTGGAATGTAAGGGGCGTGGCAATTGAGCTCGTTTTGAGGGTGTAGGTCTTTGGAATGGCAAGCATTAGCAAATTAGCTGTCAGTCAAAGTTGACCTGACCTGACCCGGCGAGTGCCTCGCTGGTTAAGAGTGCAACCAGTCATATGATTAATGTATTTGATTTATTTGTATTCAATATCGTATATAGCATTCTATATAATTCTCAGAGAGAGAGAGAGAGAAGGCAGATTGAAAGAGAGAGAGAAGGCAGATTGAGAGAGAGAGAGAGAGAGAGAGAGAGAGAGAGAAAGAGAAGGCAGATTGAGAGAGAGAGAGAGAGAGAGAGAGAGAGAGAGAGAGAGAGAGAGAGAGAGAGAGAGAGAGAGAAGGCAGATTGAAAGAGAGAGAGAGAGAGAGAGAGAGAGAGAGAGAGAGAGAGAGAGAGAGAGAGAGAGAGAGAGAGAGAGAGAGGCAGATTGAGAGAGAGAGAGAGAGAGAGAAGGCAGATTGAGAGAGAGAGAGAGAGAGAGAGAGGCAGATTGAGAGAGAGAGAGAGAGAGAGAGAAGGCAGATTGAAAGAGAGAGAGAGAGAAAGAGAAGGCAGATTGAAAGAGAGAGAGAGAAAGAGAATGCAGATTGAGAGAGAGACGGGGGGGGGGAGTGAGAGAGAGAGAGAGAGAGAGAGAGAGAGAGAGAGAGAGAGAGAGAGAGTGAGAGAGAGAGAGAAAGAGCGAGAGAGAGAGAGAGAGAGAAAATGCAGATTGAGAGCAGAGAGAGGGGGAGGGGAGAGAGAGAGAGAGAGAGGGAGGAGAGGGTGAGAGAGAGAGAGAGAGAGAGAGAGAGAGAGAGAGAGAGAGAGAGAGAGAGAGAGAGAGAGAGAGAGAGAGAGAGAGAGAGAGAGAGAGAGAGAGAGAGAGAGCGGGGAGGACAGAGAGAGAGAGAGAGAGAGAGAGAAAGAGAATGCAGATTGAGAGAGAGAGAGGGGGGGGGGCAGATTGAGAGAGAGAGAGAGAGAGACTAAATAACCGTTTGTATCTGAGTATTCGCGCGCGCTCACAAAAAAAAAAAAATGATAAAATAAAAAACCCAGATATGAAGTAGAATCCTTGCGTGACTAATCATTTTCCGGCACGAAAACACGAAAGTTGCATTTGCCACGGCACCATTTTGAACCTGCCTGTGAAGTGGGACTCGATTCCAACGCCCTTCCTCTCATGGGATTCTCTGCACCTGACACGTGTAAGGAATTTGAACCTGTTTTGTGCCAACACGTCAGCACTTCAACTTTCTCTCTCTCTCTCTCTCTCTCTCTCTCTCTCTCTCTCTCTCTCTCTCTTTCTCTGTCCATCTCTGTCTCTCTCTCTGTCTCTCTCTTTCTCTCTCTCTTTCTCTGTCCTCCCCCCCCCCCTTATCTTTCTCTCTCTCTCTCTCTCTCTCTCTCTCTCCATCTCTCTCTCTCTCTCCATCTCTCTCCCTCCCTCCCTCTCTCCCTCCATCTCTCTCTCTCTCTCTCTCTCTCTCTCTCTCTCTCTCTCTCTCTCTCTCTCTCTCTCTCTCTCTCTCTCTCTCTCCCTCTCTCTAAATCTGCCTTCTCTCTCTCTCTCTGTCTCTCTCCCTCTCTCTCTCTCTCTCTCTCTCTCTTACTCTCTCTTACTTTTTTTTTTGTGGGGGGAGGGGGTATAGGGGAAAAAAATCTTGGCCTGTGAAGAATTGAAATTCACGTAACTCTGCAATATGTCCCGCTCAAACGAGTTCCCAAAAAAACTTCCGAACAAATTTCCAGATCGCATAAACCTTCCTTCGAATTTTCTCTCTGAAGCTTCGTTTGGTAGAAAGGAAACCGAGTAGAGGAAGGGGGGGGGGGAGTGCTAACTTCGTAAATATTCCGAAAAATACTCGAGTTATAACATGCTTCATCGGCTGGAAACCTACTAGAAACCTTCTCACAACCCGGAAATAACCTTAGGGAATCTCAACTCAATTGGGTGATTTTCCTTCTGTAGCAAGTTAAGGGTTGAAACTTTTATATCCGAGTTGCAATATGGAGAATCGGGAATATAAATAAAAACACATTACAGTCGACAATGGTCTCCTCAAAACAACAACAAAAAGGAGAAAAATAATCCTAAGGAGACAACGGTTGGCGATATTTTTCAAAAGCGTTAACGGAAAATAACCGCCAAAATGACTTGAGCGCGACCCGGATTTAAAAGTTAACGTCTACTGTACTTAAAGTCATTGCTTCAATTGTTTCCTTAAACGGACCACTTTTATCTTAAGGGCAATGTACTGAAACAGTAACAGAGATAAATGGGAAGAAGAAAAGGTGAAAGATGGAAAAGATAAAAGAAAATAAGTAAGTAAGAAAGAGTAGAGAACTGATTGGAAGAAAAGACAAAAAAAGAGAGCGAAGCAGAACAAAGATAAGATAAGATAGGAGATGAAATGAAAAAGAGAAAATGATGAAGAAAATAAGAAAGAAGAGAAAAGAGCGAGAGAAATACAATTCCAAAAGTGGATTTTATAGAAATATCATGTCTGTGTGTGCGAGAGGTAGAGTGCGTAAGTGAGTGTCTGTTTATTATTGTGAGTGTGCGTGTTCGTGCGTGTGTGTGTGTGTATGTGTGTGTGTTTGTTGTTTGTGTGTGTGTCTGTCTGTCTGTGTGTGTGTGTTTGTTGTTTGTGTGTGTGTATGTGTGTGTGTGTTTGTTGTGTGTGTGTGTGAGTACATGCGCATGTTTTAGTGTGTGTGTATACGGATGTGTATGTGTGCGTATGTGTGTGCGTGCGTTTGTGTTTAAGTGTTGTGCAAGATGCATAATTCAGTCTTTAAGCATTATCAAGCGTCCTCACATCCGGCTTATTCGCGCTAGACAGACGGAGGGACGGGGGAAGTGGGAGGAAGGGAGGGAGGAGGAGAGGTAGAGGAAAGGGAGGAGAAGGTGGGAAGGGAAGGAAGGAGGAAAGGAAAGGTGGGAAGGGAAGAAAGGAGGAAGGAAGGGAAGGGAGGGGAAGTAGGGTAGGCAGAATAAGGGAAAGGAGGGAGAGGAGGGAGGATAGGTAGGAGGAGGAGAAAGGAGGAAGGAAAAGGGATTAGAGGAGAGGAATGGAAGGGGGAAAAGTAGGAGGAAAAAGAGAGCGAGAGAGAGAGAAGACCAATGCCAGAGAGAAAGCGAAAGAGAGAGACAGAGAGAGAATGACCAAGAACCCCTCACTTCACCTCACCTCACCCCCCCCCCCCCCCTCCTTCCTAAAAAGAAAATAAATAAATAAATAAATAATAAAATTTTAAAAAAAGGAAAAAAAAAATAGATAAATAAATAAATAAATACAGTAAGACAACCAAAAATAGAAAGAGAGAAAACCCGAGGAAAGGACGCCTAGTGAAAGAGTGTCTGTCCAAAGCTTACTCCTATATGATACAAGGCTTAAAGTGATTTCCAGAGGCTCGCCGTATAATCTTAAGATATGAAGCCCATTTACCTTTTTTTCTTGTTTTCTATTTTTTTTGGGGGGAGGGTAAGGGGTGATTAGGGGCGTGGGGGGGTGAGGGGTAGAGGGGGGTAGATGTTCCTCCAGGAGAGAAGAGGAAAGATGTGTACAGGTAGATGGGAGGGGGGAAAGGGGGTGGGGAGTACGAGAAAGGGAGGGGAAGGGTTGGGGAGTACGGGGAAGGGAGGGAAAGGGGGTGGGGAGTACGGGGAAGGGGGTGGGGAGTACGGGGAAGGGAGGGGAAGGGGGTGGGGAGTACGGGGGAGGGAGGGGAAGGGTTGGGGAGTACGGGGAAGGGAGGGGAAGGGGGTGGGGAGTACGGGGAAGGGAGGGGAAGGGGGTGGGGAGTACGGGGAAGGGAGGGGAAGGGGATGGGTAGTACGAGAAAGGGAGGGGAGGGGGGAGAAGGATTGAGATGGCGGCGGGGAGGAGGGGGAGGGGGAGAATGATTGTGAGATGGTGGAGTGGGGGAGGGGGGAGGGGGAGAAGAATTGAGATGGATGGGAAATTCGTATATTCGTTTGTTTGTTTATTGTTACTATTTCAATTGTTGTTTTCATCTTTACTATCATCATATTTTTTTGTTATTATTATCTTGATTATCATTATCATTATCATTATCATCATCGTTATTATCATTATTATCATCATCATTATTATCATTATTATTATTGTTATTATCACTATCGTTACCACAATTATCATATCATTATCAATATTATCAGTACCATCTTCATTATTGTTGTTATTGTCATTATCACATTCATCATAGTTTTTAATGTCATTGTTGTTATTATCATTATTATTGTCGTTACACCTACAATTATCATATTTGTTGTTATTATTGTTATTCTTATTATTATCAGTATCATCATTATTATCATTATCATTATTATTATCATTATTATTAAAATCATCATTATCACTATTATCATTATCATTATTATCATCATCATCAACATCATTATCATTATTGCTTTTGTTGTTATTATCATCACTATCATTACATTGTTAGTATTGGTAAAATCTATAATATAATTACTATTGCTGCTACCACTACAAACACTACCACTATTAGCATTAGCATTATTAATACGTTTAACATCTTTATCATAAACATCATTCGTATAATCATCACCATCATGATTATAATTATCATAATCATCATCGTAAATTTCATAAGTATCCATCCTTATTATTGTTTCCATCCTCACTGATTCTTATCATCACCATCTTTATTCATCAGCATCATCATCATTATCATGATTATTATGATCATGGTAATTACAATTTACGATCAAAAATCGAAGATCTTGCATAAGTCACCCACTTTGCAACAAGGGTATAAGAAGAGAAAGAGAGGGATGGGGAAAAAGGGGAGAGAAAAAAAGAAAGAAAGAAAGAGAGAGGGTGTGGGAGATGTGAGTGAGAGTGAGAGAGAGAGAGAGAGAGAGAGAGAGAGAGAGAGAGAGAGAGAGAGAGAGAGAGAGAGAGAGAGGGGGGGGAGAGAGAAAGAGAGAGAGAGAGAAAGAGAGAGAGAGAGAGAGAGAGAACGTAGACAGACACAGACAGATAAAACTAGAGAAAAGACAGACAAGAAGAACCCCTCCCCCCCTCCACCTTCCCCCTCTCCCTCCCCCTCCACTCCAGGATTCCTCTATCACTCCTATCTTTCTCAAGGTCATTATGCAACACGAGCAAACGTTGCTTTGCTTTGTTTTTGTTTTTCTTTCTTTCTTTTTCTTATCTTTTCAAGGACCTTTTGGGTCAGATGCACAGATTGAGTTTATTTTTGTCGTTGTTGTTTGTTGTGATGGTGTCCGATGTTAATCTTTTTGTTCATGTTTTTTGTTTATTTTTATTTTTGTTTTTATCAATATGTTTTTTCCTTCATTTTTTTCCCTCTCTCTCCTCCTCCTCTTCTTATTTCCTTTATACATACATACACATACCTTTTCCTTACTATTCTTTTTCCCTCCTTCCCTTCCATCATCTTCCTAATCTCCTTCCTTCCATCCCTCTTTTCTTCCTCTTCTTCCTTCCCTCCTCTCATTCCCTCCTTCCTCCTCTCCATCCATCCTACCCTCCTCTCCTTACATACTTCCCTTCTTTCCTTCCATCCATCCCTCACTCCTCCCCTCCTTCTCCCCTCTCCATCCTTCCCTCACTCCCTCCTTTACCTCTACTCTCCCCACCCCCCCACACACACACACCTGAAGGTCAAACATCCTCCCTCCCTCCCCCCCCCCCATCCCCCGACGCACGCACAAATCACAAACAGCCCTTTTCCCCAACTCCCTTGTAGAGCTCCCCTGCCCTCATATATATATCACAGGGAGTGGGGGTAGGGGGTGGGGGTGGGGGCTGGGGGTGGGGCTGGGGGGTGGGGGGAGTTAAATCACTCATATAGCCAGATTATACCTCTCTGCTCCGTACTGCTGCTGCTTCTGCTGTGGTTGCTGCCCCCCCCCCCCTGCACTTGCTGAGTTATGGGGGAATTGTGAGGGGAGGGGAGGGGAGGGGAAGGGAGGGGGAGGAGGAGATGAGTGGGAGGGTGGGAAGGAGATGAGGGGGATGGGGAGGGGATGAGGAGGATTGGGGGGGGGATGGGGAGGAGATGAGGGGGAAGGGTTGAGAGAGGGGAAAGGTTGGGAGAGGGGGAAGGATGATAAGGGAGAGAGAGGGGAA